>JAODVQ020394052.1:0-11141 GCA_025400075.2 Phenganax stokvisi | reverse complement strand
AAAAAGGACAATCGTGCATGGAATCAAACCCCGTTGCTGAAATCCAGAAACCGAGCACTTTACTGCTAGGCTACCACCCGCTAGCACGACTGCGGTGCAGAAACTTGGACTGTTTTACAACACCGCTCGCGATTGTATCGATCAGTCAATATGGCCGTTGATGGATACTGAGTTGGACATGAAAATCGTTATATCTCGGGAACGAAGTCATTTCAGGAAAACTCCCTTGATGTTTATCGCACAAATATAATGTAGCTTCAGTTTCAGAGCGAAATATGCTTCGGAAACTGAGATGTGAGATAACGAACACACGGACACACAGAACGAGTACCGTAACCCTCGCGCATGCGCGCCGAGGATGCTATCTAGGGCTAAGATTATTATCATGCTCCTATTAATAGGTTCTCCAACTGCAATATGAATGGCTTGCTAGACTGTGACCCATGAGGAAGAGACGAGGATAGGGCTGAGAGATAGCATCCACTAAAAACAACATGAATACAAGCCAAAACATCGCTGGTATATAACCAGAGCTCGTACAATTTGTGCTAATGGAAACACGCATGCGCAGGATGACAGTATTGCGAACTGCTATCCACGCGCCAGGGGAAGTAACGTATTGCCGCGTCTGCCTATTGCCTGGGAAATAAAATAGTCAAGGGACACACGACCCGTCCGCTCTGCAACTATAGTTGCAGCCCAATCAGATTGCAGAACGTCATTATAGGAATGTAATCGGCACGTAAACGACATAATTCACCACGCCCCAAAAGCTAGCAAGCCTTCTCGAAAAGCCAGCTTCAAAGTTGCGCGCGCGGTTACTAAAGCGGATATGACAAACACATAATAAGCTGAAATTACATTCCAGTCGCCCCTGACTTTTCTTTCCCCGGAGGTAGGCTACGCCAGACTACTGTGCCTGATTCGAACTCTTTATGCGCAATTAACGAGGCACGCTGTGAAATAATCGCTGGCACCGTATCTTAGCGCCTTTCAAATCGTCGTGTCCGGTAATTGATTCAGTAGCTACTCTATCTACAGTGCCTAACAGTGCTAGAGCAAAGATATGAAAATAGCATACGGAGTACATAGTTTACGGTACCGTCAGAGGTCAAATCTATAAGCCACTACTAACTATTATTAAGCTATTGCGAACTATTGCCTGCAATTAATTAAGCAACGTATTTACGTGAAATTTATAGTAATATCATCATCTATTATAATATTTCATCCAGTTCGCGGCTAACAGCACCGCTTGCATATCAGAAATATTTTTCTTGCGCTACCCCTATATCATATCACGTGAGCATAATCTCAGCGATACCGGATGTATATAGCCAATGACAAGATATCTGCATACACATATGTATACATTGTTATCGTTTATACGCTATGGAGGAGCAGTATCTATTAAGCCACTCAGAACTAGAGCCCTTTATTCTTCACAATGTCCGTCCGACTGGAATCACAATCGGCGCTGGAGCTTATGGCAGTGTGGAGGAAGTCGTCTTGTCAGGATCAGTATGTGCAGCTAAAAAGATTCACGGCTTTTTCCTCAACCCGGCTCAAGTTCCTACCGCCGCCTTGCGAAAGTCGTCGGCACAGTTCGTGAGAGAATGCGTTCTCATGAGTTATCTTCGACACCCGCATATCGTCCAGTTTCTCAGTGTGTGTTATCTTCCCGGATCAAGGCTACCAGCATTGGTAATGGAACGCCTTCTAACTAGCCTTCACGACCTTCTAGATCCTGAAATTGATCCGTCACAGGCTAGAGCACCTAGTAAGCAACACTTTCCCATTCATATGAAGGTGACCATTTTACAAAACGTGGCAAGTGGTCTTGCCTACCTCCACGAGCGATCCCCTCCGATCATTCATCGCGATTTGTCCGCTAGAAACGTTCTTCTGAATTCAGCAATGGTGGCAAAGATCGCTGACTTAGGTGTCGCACGCATAGTTCCCCGTATGAAGAAAGCTGCGGCCACTATGACGAAAGGTCCCAGCGCCATAGTCTACATGCCACCTGAAGCACTAGAGAGCAAATCCGACGATGCGAGTGAGGAAGAGAAGGACGTGAAGTCCAGGTATAATGCAAGCATTGATATCTTCTCATTCGGAGTTGTAGCAATCTTTACTCTGAGTCAAACCTTTCCATGTGATCTACTAGCTCCAACATATCGCGATAAACAACGTAAAATAATCGGCAGAACTGAGCTAGAGAGGAGAGAGAGATATATGAAGATTATTTACAAAGAGTTACACCAGAAGCACCCACTGGTAGAGATGATAAAGCATTGTCTAGATTTTCCAGAAGATCGACCCAACATAAGCAAAATATTGGGTATACTGGAGGGAGTCAGTGTCGAAGCAAGCAAGAAAAAGGCAGACAACAACCTATTGGTCCTTATGCAAGCACTTGAGAATCATTCCAAGATCAAGGTATAGAAAATAATCCTGTTTGTAAGCTCTGTTGCACAAGTAGTAGACCATAATTGAAGGGATTTCCCTGTACTGAGTGTGCTTAAGCTTACCCTAACTATATACACCATTAGACCATAATATTAGCTAGGGTGATATTGGATTTAAGTTATGCCTGCTCTGAAAGAGTATAAAAAATATCTTAGGAGAGACTTGCAGAACTAGAGCAACAGTTGATGGGAAAAGAGAAGGACCTAGTTATAACAAAGACACTGTTGGAAACAAAGGTGAGTTTTAAGTGAGAAGTCGTTGTTCAGGGTCATTTAAGTTGGAGCCTTAGACAATGGCACGCACAGTTTCCTTTGATTTTACCATTGTCTATTTTCACGCAGACGTGATTGTAAGGCAAGGAGGTAGGCCTACTAAAAATAGACACCTGTGTTATGTTACAGCACATAACCATAAAGACACAGCTATGCCTCAGTTACTATATATCAGTACTGTCTATCACCTAAACTCTGGTCTAACCCTATATAGTAGTCCCATTCCACCAGTGATTACTAACTAACTGTCCATTACCTTCTTCCCGGGTCTAACCTTAGTGTAGTCCCATGCTGCCGCTGCCTACATAGACTCTAAGATCAGTAGTTAACAGGATGTAGTGACCTAATAATACACAGAACACCTATTCAACACATCAGTAGTTAACAGGACGTAGTGACCTATTAATACACAGGACACCTATTCAACACCCAGGATACACCATGTAGTAGCAAACATTATGGTTCATCAAGGTTAAATGTAGAGTACAATTAATGACCTACAGCCTCATGGTATGTAAAGTGAAACTTCCTTCATATATAGTTTACACAACATCCTATGTATATGCATAATGATTATTGTGATATTATAATTATCCCAAAACAGGAGAATGAGCTACAATCCATTATCTCGCAGAAAGAGAATCTTACGAGACAGTGGGTAATAAAGGAGGAACAGCTAAAAGACAAGGTATAATAGTCACTATCAAACTCTCAAGATATTATTATAACTCAAACTAATATAGGAAGTAGTTTTAAAGAGAAAAGAATCTTCATTCAAAAGAGGAGCAAACCAGACTCGTAGCATGGTATATAAAATGTATTATGTATGGCAGTAGGAGCCAATTCTCTAAAAGCTACTAGTGAGATTAGCTGCAAGGCTCATCATGCAGGTAGCTACTTTTAATGTGAAGAGTACAGAATGAGAAGCCGTCACTGGTAATAAAGAGCTAGGTGTTGTATATATAGCCTGAGTTTAGCCCCTACCCTCTGACATGCCTTGGTAGTTCAGTTGGTAGACCACTTGCACTGCCTAGTAAATGGAGTGTCGTGGGTTTGAGTCCTACTCAAGTCAGTTCAAAAAGGAAAGATGTAGCTGTCTTGAGTGCTGTTAAATTGTTTAATGTGCCTTTGCCTTGCCTTTCTTCCTCTTTCTATGTATTTCATGTAGACCTTTACAGAATGCACCAACAGAAACATGTCTGAGTGTGTGAACTGAAATTCAAGCAATATTTTGTGTGTGCTTTGTTTACAGAGTATGTCGAGACAGTTGGGTTATTCTTTGAAAGACGACACAGGTGTTGCTAGTATTTTCCCAACAGCAGAGGTGGGTTATCTTAACTTTAGTTCAAGGTTCATGTTATTACTATGAGTTATGCAAACATAATTGCTTAGTATTCTGCTTGGTCAAATGTTGTGATTAAAATGCATTGATTATGTGTGTTCAACTGTAGCCTTACAGGGCTATATTTTCATAGTGCTATATACATATTGTCTGTTAGCTAAGTGTTTCAGTGAGGGCTACCAGTCACTAAGACTACTTGGCTTTAATACAAATATTGCTCATGTACTTCTAAGCTGTGTATACTAACTGGCTATCAATGCGTGATAGTAATCACGTTTACCTTTCTATTTTTCATCCAGCTTAGAGTGAAATCTAATCCAAAAAGGGATTCACCACGTGGTATAGCAAGAGGATCTGCAACCACTGACGGTCAATACGCCTATTCAACTCCTTGCAATTCTTCCTCTCTCTACTGATATGAATACTCTACAAAGAATTGGGACCAACTACCCTCTTGCCCGTATTCTGATTCTGGACTTGTCATTATAGATGGTGAACTGAGCGCAGTTGGTGGAATGCGAGGATACTACTGGACCAAGAAGATGTTCACACTACGAGAGTGGAAATGGTTGGAAAAGTACCCGGCTATGAACCAGCCTTGTATTTCTCCCTCCCTAGTTACCACAGACGATGGTAACTGTGTTATTGCCATTGCAGGATTTATTGTGGAGAGCAATAATGACTGCTCTGTATTTGAACTCTTCCAAGTAGAACTGAGAACCTGGTACAAAATAACACAACCACCAGAACCTCTTCACCTACCTCTAGCTACTATAGCTGGTGAAAAACTCTATGTCATTGGCAGCAAGGCTCTGGGTATTCGTGCTCCCTCACTAAAGCTCTTCAACGCAAGAATCATCCCATCAGCCATCCCTGGGCACCTCTTCCACCTCTACCAGTAACTGAACCATCAATTGTCACACTTTGTGGACATCTAGTCCTTGTTGGTGGCTACAAGTCAGGTTTGTCCACTGGCTTAATATACCAGCTGGTAGGATCAGACTGGGAGACAATTGGGTCCCTGACATATGGCAAGAGACAATCTGTCATTGCCAGACAATCGTTTGACAGTTTTGTAGTTTTTGGTGGGAGAAAATCCACATTTCATTCAGTGGTTCATGTTGAAGAATATTCTTTGTATTAATTATTTTGGACGATTGACAATTTCCATTCATCACGAAACAACTTTATCTTCTTCAGAACAACAAATTATTATAATATATAATTATATTTACCCAGTTGATATAGAAACAACTTATATAATTATACTATGGTGGTGAGGGTAAAGATCCAGGAACTTTACAATGTGGTAAACCAAGAGTATAATTATGAGATAAAATACTGAACAAGACCCAATAAGAGCTACAGTTCATTTTAAACAAACATTCAATTACAATGTGTTATGCAAAACAGAAAATTTATGTATAATATTATAGTATTATGAGTAAATTTAGGTGTGAATATGTAGCTGTGGAATGCTTTTCTTTCAAGTTAATAAAGCACTAACTGAAGTTACACATTATTGCTTTATAGAAGCAAACTAAATTTTACGTTATTTACTAACTAACACACAGTAATGGAACTTCTTCTTAAGTAGCAAGAGTGCATTTATCCTGCAGGTCTCTAAGGAGGGGTTCACACAGCTGTGATTTGACCTGATATAGAGGCCTTTCCCTCTCAACTCGTGCCTCACCCAGATCTTTGAGAGAGATAGTAGTGTGCGATTGGCACCCTTGTAAACCAGCAAGAGTGTCTTGTGGACACACGTTATCCCCTCCTTCATTAATGATATCCATCCCTTTCCAATTCCTTAGATTTATGTTATGGACAATTTTTGTGAGTTTACCCGATAGACTGTTCAATTCTTACTTGCTTCTTTGAATTACCATGTGTAGCTAGGTGCTCTAGAATGATTCCAATATTAGTAATGACACTACACTAAAGGAGGCTGTGACTAAACTTGAGGGGGCGCATGTAGGCCTGAAGTATGGTGAAACCACCGAGAAAACCTATTTCCAGAGTAAGAGTGAGGGCAGGATTGCTGATAACACGGCTTGTAATAATGATATAGACAATAGTGGCTATATAGCACAAGTTGCGCACCAAACCAGAATCTCAGCTCAGGTTTGTAAGAAGCTAGATTAGCATCAGCAAAGGCGTTAATCCTTGTAGCCGTCTAAAGTGCAGTTGAATTGTGTGATACGCCTTTGCCTCACAGCTTGCTTTTCCTCCTCTTTCTGTTACATACAGGTAACCATCAACAGTAATGGGTCACTACAGGCTAGATGGACAGCCCAACACCATAAATCCTATGTTAGTATTCTGGGAATTCACAGGACAATAAAAACAGTTAGGAGACATTAGCAACAGAGACCATTGTTGTTGTACTTTTTATGGTCTCTTAAAGTAACAAGCATATTGTTAAGCAATCTACTAGCAGGCACAAATGGCTATAACTCCTAGAAGTGTCACATTCTAGCCTTGGTTACATAAAGGAAGCTCGGTAATAAACTAAGCCTTAGTTTTTGCATAACAAAGATCAGGTCTCGTGTGTTAATCCTCTCTTCGACAGAGATGGCTGTTATTGTGACATGGTTTTTTCTAATACTCCTTCTACCATTGTCTCTTCGATCAATAGAGGAAGACAAAGGTGTGAGTTAAACAGTAGAGGCACTCTGTAACTTTATTCCCTGCAAAGTTTCTAATGCTCTAGATGATGTCATTGAGATGATGGAGACACTAGTTGACGAATACAAATATCAGGACAGGCAGTTGAACAAGATGCATGCTATACTAACAGTCTTGAAGTATGGCTATAATTCTCTCAGATATCAACTGAGTGGTGCTGAATGCTCTGTGTCTGAACTAATCTCACAGTCCAGGACTGCTACACAAGCTGTGGAAGACCAAACTCAAAAAGTGGAGAGACTAGTAGAGAATATCACTGCCTGTGTGGAGGAAACCAACTCCACTCTGGAAACTATAGAAAATCTCATCCACCCATGTGGAAATGGAAACTGGGAACGTGTGGTGAATGAAAACTACTCATTAGAAGGCGGTGCTGACTGTCCAGGTAACTGGACTAATGTCACAGAGAGCGGGAGGACATTTTGTGGAGGTGTTACGCCAATTATAAACTTTGCTCTTTGTGACTCTGCATTCTTCAATGTCAATAGAGAGTACAGGAGAGTTTGTGGAAGTGTAGTGGGCTATGGCAATCATGCAAACGCAGCATTTATTCCTCAATCGGACGACATCGACTCTCCATATGTTGATGGGCTCAGTCTTACCCACGGTTCTGAAAACTCCAGAACACACATATGGACTTTTGCTATTGGAAGTACTGAAGAAGAGTCACCAGGTTTCACCGCAGCTCTTTGTCCATGTCACCCAAGTTCAACGGAGTCCGCTTCAAGTTTCGTTGGTAATGATCTCTTTTGCGAGTCTGGTCATCTTACTGGTGCCTTCTCTGAGGAGGAGTTTTATCTTTATGATCCTCTGTGGGATGGAAGGCAGTGCATTGAAGAATGCTGCAACAGCTCCCCATATTTCATCAAGTCCCTGGACCAGTCTACTAGTGATCCACTAGAGCTCAGAATATGTAATGTTCCTCTCAAAGCACCAAAAAACAACCTGGTTGAGATGGTTGAAATATACGTGGAATAAGACTAATGTCTACTAAATAATATGAGATTTTCTAGAAAATAATGACATAAGTAATAATTTCTATATCTCAGATTTTACCTAGTGTGGAGTATGTATTATTGTGCATGTACATGTTTATAGAGATGAAAGCTGTTAGATATAGTTTGTTTTACACAAAGAAGTTATGATTAAACAAAAATACACTTACTTATAATATTTCTTCCGTATTAACTACTTGGAATATCAGCTGCAACTATTCACAACAGCACACACCTATATACATGATCATTAAACAACAGTTAATCATGACCAGATTACATGAAAATAGTGGTATCTATATATCATCAGTGAAGCATGTCTTGCCAAACTCCCTGTTTGCAGGATCATGTGACATAGTATAAGTCTTGTTCCTAGACTCTTTTCCAAAGGTCTGGTAACGAAGCTAGTGACATAGCTGTACAAAGAGTTTTAAGGAGAAGATAGGAGATGAGTTTCATTGAGAGACCCATACTGAGATTCACTGACTGAAAACTGGTATTATAGCTATACTTGGTCTGCTATTATATAAGTCCTTTCTCTAGGACTCGCTTGCATCTGGTGATAAATTGTCAGGGTATCTCTCTTAAGATATTATAATTATCATGCTGATATGTATCATCTCTAATGATCCTCCATAGAATTAAAATGTAATGAATAATGGGTTTCTATGCTTATAGTGATTGAATTCACAATTTGCAATAATTATTCCTTTTTCATTCTTCTTACCTCTCGGTTATCAATCATTACCAACAATTTAGCATATTAATAGGTAATATATACATAAACGCCAAGGGGTATAGCCAACCTAAATGTGAGGTTCATGTCCTAAGGCCATAAGGACTATGTCAGGCATTTGAAAAATGCACAGTTGAAGTACATCAAGTAAGAGTGTTTAGTAATAGAGGCCTGCTATTGGTTGTGGTTGTGTGGTCTCTCAAAATTAATAGCATAAAGGAAATGGAATACTATCCATATTCATTCAGTCAGTCACACAATACAGTTATGTTTTATTTTTTGACATAGTTCATGGTAATTATTTTACCATAATATATTTTTAGAATTTTTGTGTTTTTGCTAAAGTAATGAATTCTATGGCTCTACATTGCTCATATCTCCAACTTTTTGGCTCTAAGCTTAGTCCCCTTATCCTTGATGTCCGCACTGTGTTCAGTGCTATATAACATAAATGATAGATACTTAAGACACTACACTAGCAGACTCTTTGCAGTTATATCCGAGATGTAAGACAATGTATATTAATAGAACAGGAGGTCACGCTTTCTTTGGTGTCATCCCCAGACACCTTCCACTCATTGAACAGAACTGAATGGTTGGGCACAAAACTAGTGATCTATGACAAAAAGTGGTATATAGGTAGATTTATAATATAACTTTATAATAAACAATAATAAATTTGTTTGTAACATAACAATAATAATTATGAATCAATATCATCTGAATTTTAATAAGAAATCATACATGCTCACACTCTGCGTGAATTTTAAATGAACTGGAGGAGTTCTCTGCCCTAGTTGCATCAGTCCAGTATACTGCCACAAACGAAGTTATGTTCAGTAGAAGGAAATTGTCAAGTTTGGCTAATTCCTCACGACACCATACTCGAGACTGTTGGTTTATGTCTCCATAGTATATCTTCAGATAGTCCCTACATTCTGAATTACTGCCGCGTTCACATGGATTTGATACATTCAGACCGTCTACATACTCATTTTCAGGATGATCAATTTCATGCTGGAGCCTTAGAGATGAGCACCACTGCCTAGAGCTCAGGTTGACTTTGTACACACAAATTGTTCTATAGTCTGAATCAGGAGGTGAAGACAGCAGCACTGATGAACCACATGCTTGTAGGAGTGATTTGGGTTTAAAATTGTTGTAGAAGTATCTACAGTGATAGCTATGTATGTTTTCTGCTTGGCACGTCTTTACTCTTGTTCGAAAGCAAATTTGAGAACTATAAAAAGAAAAATGCTACGCTCGACAAGACACATAAAACTTCAAGGTAACTTACTTGTCAGGTATGTCAGGGAGACAATCCCCTGATATTCCGAGATCTTCATGGTTAGGATATTGACACTGATGATCAGGTACTGCTCTACAATTTCTCTTTGGTAATTTCTCAAATGAACACGTACATTGGTTTGAAATGCCATATGTACTTCTCTCCTCTGATTGAGTGAGGACTGTCATGACTGCCATAACTAGACAGAGTAATAAATTTGTACTGGTTGTGGTAGTATTGGTTGTAGTCATCTTCTCTCTATAGGCTCAGGTGTAATAAGACATTTTCTTTGGTTCTGTTACTTTTATACACAATCCAGAGGGAGAATTTTTTTGTTAATGCTAATTATAGCAGTCGGTAATAGTTAAGTTACCAATCTATGATCTCAAGTTTCATGTACATTGGTAGTTAATTTAGTTGTTAAAGTATATACAATGAAATTAAGATAATTGTATACCAAATATAACAATGTGAGCCTTTCCTTGTTTGCTCAGGTAACACAGTAAAGAAAACATTTTTGAAATATTTTCCCAACATGGAATGTTTGTTTAGAGGAGTGTAGAATTTTGGTATATCACCGGGTTATTTTCTTCTGTTACCTAATGTGCAGAACTTAAATGAATTAATAATGATAATTTTGTCCTTCTTTATGCACATTCTCCATTTCATTTGCTATATACACTATGATAACAGTTCAGTATACTGTATAACCCCACATGGACAACTAGAGTGGACACATTAATAACATAATGGACATGTCCCAACTCACTACAGATCACTATAATAATATTATGACTAACCCCTCTAGAATGAACACCCTGCTATAACAGTAATCTTGGTCCCATATTGTCAATTATGGAGAAGTTTCACTGGTAGTTAACTAACAGGCCGTCACATGACTCTATTGAAGAAAGTAGGAACTATAAATCTTACTTTTGCCGGAGTTTCATTTGAGTATTAGCCCATTTCCTGCCTTTGACGTTTGTTTATTAAAGTGTTATGTTCCACAACCACTGCACATGGAGAATTAGCTACTTTGTACTCTACTGACCAAAGTTACAGATTTAGACATCGATGTACATTGGCAGTGATACTCAGCAATAGCACTCTTGTTTCTGTTGTTTTTCATGAATCAACTATCCATACATCCCCTTCATTTAGGTGAAAATGATTTTCTACTTTATGCATTCTTGTAAACTCAACATCTTGAGAGCTCTGCAAATAAGTGGCGGTAATAGCCTGACAAATTATTAGGGTTAGGAGTTAAAGGAGCTCGTGCCTGGTTGATTAATAATAATTTGAAATAAAAATATTACATAACAATGTAATCAAGGCTGATTTCAAAGTATTC
>JAODVQ020393943.1:0-11142 GCA_025400075.2 Phenganax stokvisi | reverse complement strand
ATCATTCACCTGTTTCACTTGACATTTCTAGGCTTTGACTTTTATATATATCACTTAGACCGATAGGTCTTAGTATATAGAGATGACACAGCTATCATCGCCCATCATAGCAATGCATGAAATTTCAGTTTCACTTTCATGTTACATCAAAAAATCTGACCACATGAGCATGTGAATGGTGTCTGGGGGTGTACTCCAAATAGGTTGACTATGGCATTATTCGTTATAAAGTCATTAAAGACAAACTGAAATTTGCATTGCGTTGTTGTGTGATTGAAGTCACCTAATAGCCTTATTTCCATACTCTTCTCTGCCCGCACGCAGTGTAATGAGTGACCCTTGAACATGTACATGAAAAGCGGAGGGAGAGTCTGGTTCTAAAGGTCACGTGAACGTCACGCGGGTGAGAGACCTGTAATGCATGCAATTATCTACCTCTCTCTACCTTCTCTCTACCCTTGATGTCATGCACGTGACCTTTAGAACCAGACTCTTCCTCGGCTTTTCATGCACTGGTTCAAGGGTTGCTCGTTAAATTGTGTGGAGGAGAGTCTGGGAACGACGCTACTCGCCTCAGTAAAAACCAAGTGATATGAAACTGAAACTTTCCTCACATGTTGGAGTCCTCTCCATCTAGTGCTAATTAACAAGTAATTACTCTTTCCTATGACAACAAAACTTTGTATATTTATGTATACCCATAAAACATTCGTGTTACAAGTTTTAAAACAACAACAAACCAGGCAACAAAACTTGTAAATAATGTTTTGAGTATAACTTGCGAACCTGAGAGTTGTTGACTACTAAACCTTGTCAAATAATAAATGACATTAACCTTCTTCATGACAACTAATGATGTCATCAAGTTGCCATGGCAACCTACTAAATTGGGCTTTAACCTAGAATAACTGTGGAAACTTTTAACCTGCTATAGTCTGTTCACGTTTAGGAGCGACACACTTCCGCATGAATAACTCCGTGTGGCAGCGTGCTATGAATATGATTCCAGCACCAATACCGTATAACTAAAAACTTTTGCGACAAAAAACTTTTGCGAATTTCACGGATTTTCGAGAACTGTGAAAGTTTTTTCCGCGAAATCTTGCGCAAGCATGCGCGCCTAGGTATGCCACACCCCAATTTGCGAAAGTTTTTTGCGAAGCGCTAGCCACTCGGCGTTTCGTGAAAGTTTTTTGTCGCGAATGTTTTTAGTTATACGGTACACTCCCCTCTATTTGCCACTTCAGCTCATATGCAGCGCGCAAGACCGTTTTGCACAGAAAGTTCAGCGCTGAAGTTCTCCATACATTTTCTAAAGGCATACTGCTGACCGCATTTTAATGAGATTCATAATTTGGAATGTTGGAATTCAATTATTTTATGCACGCGTAGTTGACACAATAATTAAATGTTTCTAAGCTACAGCATGGCTTAATTAGCTTTCAGCACATATCTGGGGCCATCAGAGTGTCATCATGTGGCCAGAATAATTTCAGGTGAGGTCAGCTATGGAAAACCTGTACAGGAAGAGAAAACGGCCATCAAGCATGTTGCATACTCGATAGATAGCCTTAAGTGTTATTCCATGAAAATTGTAAATTACATATATTATAGTAAATGAATATATTCCCTGAATATTATATGATACACTGATAGGAACTGAAGTTGAGGTTATAACTTAACTCAAGTCTCATCTCTCTCACTCTCACTATCACTCTCACTGTCACTTCCACCAACACGAATAATAAACTCTTCTATAGCTTCCTCATGCAGACCATCAGATTCCTAAACTTTCTCTTCTACCTTAACTACATGTTCAACTAACTTTGCCCAACGATCCGGAGTAACTATATCAAATCCTTCATGCACTAGCCACTAGTCCCTCTTACTCCGAAAGACTAAAGCTCCGTCTTTAACCCAAACATCCCTGGAACCAGCGTTGAGAACATTGAGCCTATTCCCCGTACCTGAAGGCTTTCTATTACCACCTGATGAAGATCCCTGCATCCTCCACCCACATTTGTTCATGCCCATCATGACTGTTAGCGCAAGTCTCATCTAAGTAAACAATGGGTCTATCCTCCCTCCTGTATTGCTTGATGCCTCTGAGGTACTGATGGCGGTGCATAATTATCCTAGGTTGCTCGTATACATACGATTTATCCTCTTGCTCTCTATCTAAAGCCTACCTTCTTTAGAAGCTTCCGCGAGCTGGTTCTTTCCCTACTAAAAAATTCTTTTGTTAAAGATCTACCAAGAACTTGCTTAGTGCAGGGTACTCCTTTCAATCATAGTAGCTATGTACATTACGCCTAATTGCCTCTATGTCAAAATCATCTGGATCTGATGTTGTGGTGAATTTGTCTTCTCACTCTCCCTTGGTCTTCTCAGCTACAATCATGCATAGTAGAAAATTCCATTATTTAGAGGGATACTCTCGCAACTGGTACACGTGGAAGTTGGCGGGTAAAGCGTGCGCATTTGGTAGCAACGTGGCCTAACCCGCAACTATTCATTAACGCAACATTCCAACGTGGGCTGTATATCCGGTCACGTTTCCTGTTGCTCCTCAACGTGAACTGACTATAGTACTTAGCTTGTTAAAACCTAAACCTGGTTCATTGTACTTCACAACAAGTGCTTGTCTCTATGGAAACTGGTACATCAATGTCCTCATGGCGACCAATTTTCTAATGTCAGATAACATGACAATTGCCTACGAAATATTTTTTATCATCAAAATTGAACTAAAGTGGCAGATTAGTATTCTCCTTACCCCCAGGACAACCAACAAGTGTTTTTCTCGCCCCTGTTTCTATGGCAACCTAAAATAACTGGCTCAAACTTCAGAAATCTGTTTCTGCTTATAACCTTGTTGTCTTAGTGTGTGTGTCAACCAAACTTGGCTAAGCCTGTGAGTAACATAATGTTTGTTTCCATAGCAACTGATATGATGTGCCGTTTCCATGGCAACCAATATATACATTTTTACCAGAATGCCTATAGGATATTCATGACTGCAATATTTGGTCAAGTGGTGGATAACAATTCATTCATCAAGCCTTAAGCTCCATAAAACTATCCAGCTTATAACTCGCTAGGTTTAGATTGGATGGCACCCAAACTTGCTATAGTTACACGTGAAGAGCATATGTTTTTGTCTCTATAGCAACCAATACATGTTTCCGTGGCACCCAATGAAACTAGCTTTAAAATTATGAAACATCAGTGAACATTCTAGTATTATTTTTCATAACAATGGACACATATGCTATGTTTGTCTTCATGGCAACAGATAGAGCATGTTGTGTTCATGGCAGCTAAGACTTAAATTATTAAATGCGTGGCTTATGATTTATTAATTCAACCCTTTTGTATTAAGCTCCTCATGGATACAAAAGGTGATAGGTAGAATTATTCATATTGTTTTTCTTGTTCTTGTTCTTCTCTGGCTACCATAATTCAAAAAGTAAATAAAATATTAAGCTTAAATTTTGCATGTAGTTGTAACTTCCCAGAATAGATCCTCGTCATAGTGAGATGTTCGGAAACAACTTTGTTTGCAAATAAACTACTAAAAACAAATGTCCGATAATAAAACACCACTCTCTACGAAATTCAGTATGTAAATAGTGTGTAATAATATGTGAATGAACTTTTTTGTGATTATTTGTTGGTAAACAACTTTGTTTACAAGTAAACAACAAATCCTCCGAAAATATAAAAACTTATGTTTATAAAATTCAGTGTATGGGTAACATTTCGTATGTGAATCTAATTTGTGGTGATATGTTTGTAAACAGCTTTGTTTAAAAGTAAACAACAATAATTTTCAGACAACGACCAAATTATTTCTCATATTTTGTGAGTGGGCGTAGCATCATCACTAAGTTGTAAGTTTGTAGACAATTTGTTTATTTGTAAACAAAATTGTTTACTTGTGAACAAATTTCTGAAAATGACCAAAATCTATTTTGTACAATTCTGGTATAATATAACTTCATCTGTTATGGTGAGCTGTTTGTAAAGGAGTCACATGACAGTCACCCATGAGTCATGTGATGATCTAAGTTGAATATTCAATCCCTACCTTGTGTACACACACGAAGTCATTTCTATGCCATGTCTCCTTGCTTTTATACATCCTTGTATTCCACTTTTTACCTAACTAGTAAAAGTAGAAAAATAAATTGCCTAATCCCAAGAGACAAGGACTATAGTATTATGCATATCAAGTTAGGACTCTTATATTTTTCAATGAATACATTCCTTTGCCACTAATTAGCGTCATGTGACAATCACGTGCCATCAAATTAATCAGAAAAGGTTGAGGAACATGATGGTACTTACCTTTAGTTTATAACACATTTTATCACTGAGATATTGTACGAAAAAGTGAAAATTCTACTGTCTTAGTGCTTCGCACTGTAGTTTTTTATGTGATAGGTAGACCGACGTATAATAAGTTATGTGACCACAATCAGAATTTTCAGTAGAGATTGAGGAATATTCTTTTATCTTACACTTTCTTATGGTCATTGCATGACTGACACAAACGGAAATCCTGGGAAAATTGAATAATCTACTCGTAAAACTCTTTAGGGCCAAATTTAACGCGAAATTTACGCGCGTATTATGTTTATCCTACAACAGCTGCAGCTAAGGGTTGGTGTAGTGGCTATGTACTTCGTTTTGAAAGGTCCCTGGTTTCGATCCCTGAAAATTGCCGTTTTTTACTCGACTTTTTCCTTGTTAGCGCAGTACCATTATTTACGCGTTTTACATAACGTCCTCAGCCCCAAAGAGTTAGTGCTCAGCACTGTACATCTGTGACCGATGCTTTAGTATGGCAGGAATGATTTTTATCCATTTCTGGTATTAGAATTTCTTTTTACGTAGGAGACAATGGCGTGAAAGATTGGGTTGCCAGTTTTTGTGTTTGGAAGAATCGGTTTTGGATGTTGTTTTCCCCCCCAAGTCTTCTGTAGAGTCTCTCAGGTAAGCCAATTATTGGCGAGCGGGAGCCAGCCCAGCCTAGAGGCGCGTACGGCGGAATTTGTCGGTATAAATGTATATATGTATATATGTTAGGGACCAATTGGCAACTTGGACCATTTTAACACTTTGCGCGCCGAACACGCGCACGCGCAACTGTTGCAATAACGCAGAATTATTCCAACGCGCATGTACTACGCGTAACGCCACGCCCATTAATTATTGCGAGCCACTATAGTGGCGTGTGGCGCTGACTACGCGTAATTTCCGCGCCACTAAAGTGGCTTGCGGTGCGCATAGTGTTAAAACTGTCCAACGGTTTTAAACCGGGCCAGACAGATTTAAGCCCGTCCTGACGGCTTTAAACCCGTCTGGACGATATTTAAACCGTCTGGATGGCTTGTAATCCGTCCGCAGAATGTGTAGCGCAGTTTAAAGTATAGTTCAAGGGGTTTAAACAGTGAATCTGGCAACAAAAAGTAAGCTAAAAGTGGCTCTAATCCATTAAGAGCTTTCTGCAGAGATGTAGAACACTGCGTGGATAGTTATAGCTGCGCGCCACACAACCGCACGCAAAGTACGCTGACCGCGCTCGTGCTGGGGATGATCAATCGCGCGTTTTTCGCAGCACCAAGTCCTGCTAATGGATGGATGATGTTCTCGACTATAATCTCCCTATATACTGCGCTCAGAGCGTCGTGTCTTCGACTTAACTAGCCGAGTTATGCCCTCTTTTTCATGAGGCGCAAGGCCTTCCCCGCATGAAGTATGCCGTCTCTGAGGCTATTTTTCAAGCGTATAGGCACGTCAGTACTTGTTTAGCCGACTATTGTCATTTTTATGTGCTCAAAATGGAAGAAATATTAGATATCAGTCGTGCCAGATGGATTTATTACCATCCGGATGGGCTAAAGACGGCTTTAAACCGGGCCAGACGGTTTTAAACTGGTCTGGCTGGCTTTAAATTTGTCTGGACGGTTTTAAAACGGTCTGCGGGTTGCTAATTGGTCCAGGCAAATTTAAAGCCGGCCAGACCAGTTTAAAACTGTCTGGCCTGGTCTAAAGCCATCTTTAACCCGTCTGGATGGTAATAAATCCGTCTGGCACGACTGATATCTATAATATTTCTTCCATTTTGAGCCCATACTAATGACAATAGTCGGCTAAGCAAGTACTGACGTGCCTATACGCTTGAAAAATAGCCTTAGAGACGGCGTACTTCGTTTAGGGAAGGCCCTGCGCCTGGTGAAAAAGAGGGCGTGTCTATCGTTCGCAGAGAGCGAACTCGGCTAGTTAAGAAGAACATCATCAATCTATTAGCAGGGCTTGGTGCTGGGAAAGACGCGCAATTGATCGTCCCCGGTGCAAGCGCGGTCGGCGTACTTTGCGTGTGGTTGTGCAGCGCGCAGCTATAACTATTCACGCAGCCTTCTACACCTCTGCAGAAAGCTCTTAATGGATAAGAGCCACTTTTAGCTTACTTCTTGTTGCCAGATCCACTGTTTAAGACCCTCGTACTATACTTTAAACTGCGCTACACATTCTGTGGATGGATTACAAGCCGTCCAGCACAGGTGTTTCAATGGGGAAATTTAGTGCGGATTGTGCATTGCGCACGTATTGGTGAAATGGGTGTGGTTTGCGTATTTTATGCGCATATGCTCAAGCTCTGTTCAAAACCTATAATATACACGATCATATCTGCGATCGTGAGCATTTCCGGCTATCACATTTCCTGTGGAAGAGCACCTTACTACAACTATTATTATATCTGGAAGCGCGCATGATTATCAAGCGCGAACAGCAGCACTGTGCATCCATGGCAATGCATTCCATCTGCAAAGCAGGGGGTAGACTGCGTACAGGTGGCTGATAAAGACAAGTGGATTCACAGCGTTGTGAAGTTTTGCCGCAGTGTAGGTAAGTACAATCCGAGAGTAGAGTGTTTTTACTTCAGAAAGATAAACATTGGATGATGTACTCATTTTTCTCCGAGCACTTTGAGTACATTTAAAGCCCTGCATAAATAAAACACTACACAGGAATATATGGAGGAAAGTATGGAGTCATCCAAAACAGACCCACACAAAACAGCATTAGAGTCCCTATGCAGAGTATGTGGGAGAACATCCAAGAAACGGAGGAGCATATATGTCTGCTCAGAGCACCAGCAGGACCTCATGAGTACATTTGGTCTTGATGTACTAGCCGATTGTCCATCAATCCATCCATCACACTTTTGTCAGACATGCAAGGGTGCAATATACAACTTCAAGAAGAGGGAAACCACTCAACAGAAGGAAGTCATGTGGAAAGAACACTCAGTAAATTCCTGCTCAACATGTGACCTTGCTGATACTACCAGAATTGGGGGACGACCTATAAGAGATGCTGGGCAGCGTCCCGCTACAATAAGCAGGAGGTCATTTATCGCTCGTGTCAAGCAAGTCCTTCTGCATACGTATCACCCCCAGAACTTGACACACACTCCTACTTCTCTTTCAGCTCAACCCTTTTATGGTGTTGGTCTTCATGAGTTGACCTGTGCGATATGTTTGGATATCCTCAATCGACCAGTAGAACTCACTAACTGTGCAACCCTAGTATGTGCTGCTTGTCTCATGTCATGGTTTCATCAGTTGTACGAGAGTCTCCCTTGCCCCTGCTGTCACCGAATCCTCTCTGATCCTGACAATGACATCAGAGGAGTGAGTAGTCTGGTACAGCAGCTTCTTGAAGGTCTGCTTGTCCTGTGTTCCTGTGGAGAGATAGTTAGAAATAAACTGTACCCTACCCATGTCGGTGGAAAATCTAAGCCAGACCGCAGTGCACCAATCTCCATATCAGATATCCTCTCACAACCTGCTGACACCCCCTTGACACCTGTGGAGAGACAGCTGCAGACCAGTCTTGCAAAGAGGTCACTGGCTACCAGCCCAGGGAAGAACAGTATAGTCATGAAGACTGGGGGTCAGGTAAGTAGAATAACAAACACACACACACCATGCCTTAATAGCAAACCTTTAGCCTATAAGGTTCGTGAGAGTGCCAAACTCAAGGGTATCATCAGCAGCTGCATGTAACAGATCACTCTGAGACAGGACGAAAATGCTTGGCAAGATAAGGGACTCCATCAGTAGGAGAGAGTGTCTAGCACAGCTGTCTGGAGAGATATCACTAAAATCTGATGACCGGAAAACACTCCTAGATGACTTGTTCAAGCAGCCAGGCAAGTTTTTAATTGAGGTGCCCCCAGCTGAGTCCCTTGCACTTAAAAGTGACCTGAAACTTCTGTGGACGAAGCTCAGAGAAAGGAGGAGGTATTATACAGAACATACTATATAATAAATTATGTCCTACCAAAATAAAAAGATGGATGAAATCCTGGGGAGTTGCAATATCAGCTGAGCAGAAAATGCGAACCGTGTCATCAGGGGTTATCAGAGATAACATTAAGGCAGAGACTATACCTCTCTCCTTTAAAAGAGACAGCGGAGAAGAGATCATGCTGGCACCTATAGCATATGTTCCAGACCTATGGAAGAAGATTTAAGGATTCCTAGATGACTGTGGACAGAGGTACATACATACATAAACACATACATATTATTACTTAATTATACACAGCATTACATGGCATAACGGGGACATGCCAGAAGATGAGGTGTGGCTGAAGATTGGTGGTGACATGGGAGGTGGCACATTTAAGATGTGCTTTCAACTTTGCAATGTGGAGAACCCCAACTCCCCCCAAAACACCTCAATCTTCTTGAAGGTCCAGGTACTTATTCAAACTTGTGGATAGCATTGCAGATATTTAAGGAACAAATTCCAAACATTGAGACTCATACATGGCGGTATGGTACACACATACACACATACTTGTATTCTTACATACATAACACAAACAGTGGCAACAAGATGAGAGTGTTCCTCTGCGGTGACTATCAGTTCCTTTGCCACATGTTTGGAACATCAGGGGCTTCAGGTTTAAATACATATACATTATGCATGTTACGTGAGCAGAAATGTTCTTTAGGTCGTCATTGCTGTCTGTTGTGCCATATTTGCTCAGACCAGTTAAAAATTCCACCAGCAGTCCGCGGTCCACTACAATTCTGTACAACACAGTCGATAGTCCATGACCAACAGCAATTTGTGGCTGCAGGTGGGAATATCAAAAATGCCAAGGGGTTCAACAACTGCATTTCTCCTCCATTTTTCCCTGACATTGACCTGTCACAAGTATGAAAATATAATATACATAAAATAATTTATGGTGTGTTTTATTCTAGGTTTGTCCTCCTGGACTTCACTTAACATTTCATCACCTCTTTAAACTTCTTGAAAATGCCTGCCACGAATTAGACTTGGCTGCTGCATGTAGTGACAGTATAGCTGGCGCTACTTATGAGCGATATGTCACAGCACTAAGACAACAAACAGACCTAAAGGAGGAGGAGGAGAAGCTGAACTCACAACTGGAGATCTTGCA
Source organism: Phenganax stokvisi (assembly GCA_025400075.2). Taxonomy (NCBI): domain Eukaryota; kingdom Metazoa; phylum Cnidaria; class Anthozoa; order Malacalcyonacea; family Clavulariidae; genus Phenganax; species Phenganax stokvisi. The sequence goes on along the minus strand of JAODVQ020393943.1, from coordinate 1,652 downwards.
TCAACTAGTTAAGTCACTAGCTCTTGCTCTTTCAACTGCTACCACCCAGCCTGCTTACCAGCAACTGTGTAATGAACTCCATAGACTCAACCAGAGCCTGAAGTCCACGATATTTCTATTATGGCTTCATTGTATATATATCTTTGAATATTATTAACGTGTAACAGAGAGATGACCTCAAAAAAATAGAGTCTACCTTGAAGAAAGGGTTCAGCAGGGAAGATGGTCCTTTCGTTCGGGCTCTGGACAAAGCACTTGCTTCATTTAATGTTCATCGTCAGGCATATTATTGTGGCACATTTGTGGGGAACCACGCCCACCTTTCTTTAGAGGTACTTATAGCGCTGTAATACTCAGTTATAAATTTCTTTCTTCATAGCCAACCTACATTGCTACACTGTGCAACTCAATAGTCAGGATTGCACAGGAGAGTTGTACAGAACTTCTTCCGGAGACAGAAGTGTTATCAACTCGCTTCGTAAGAGCTTTCACTCTTTTCCGGCAATGCCATACACAATATGATGCCAAAAATATATCTAAGGAAGAGATAGATATACTTGGTTAGTATTTACACAAACAATATGCCTCACTATAATTTTATTTCTAGAGAGAAATATCATCCAGTTTATGGAATTCTACAGGAAAACTTTGATGGTGCTGCCCAAAATGCACATCTTAGAAGAACATGTCGTGCCTTGGCTGAGAAAGTGGGGAGTTGGTTTAGGTCTAATGGGAGAGCAAGGGGCTGAGAGCATTCATGTGTATTTTAACTCACTTGCCGGAACATATCACTATTCCTGATCGACCAGGAAGGCTAAAAGCCATGCTGAGGGAGCACTCCCTCCATTCAACCCTGAGCCTGACTGCCCAACGCCCTCAAGTTAAAAGAAGAAAGACAGGAGATACCTAACATTAATAACATTATTACCTTGTAGCTTGTAACTTACTGATATTCTTCACACTTTCTTAGTCCCCAGAAAAATGAATACGTAACACTCTGTTCATAGCGATGACGACGGAAGTGTCTACCACCTATAGCTGTTGCTGCTTGGCGAAGAAAAACTTCCAGATTTTGTAAGGGCCTCTTTTTGTCCAATGCCTCCTACAACGATGCCTCTGTTGTCTGCTTCATATCTCGACTTCTATACTACCTACCGCAGCGCTTCTTTCTCCGCTGCTTAGGGTGGCAACTAAACTCAACTTTCGCGTGTTTAGGTTCGTGAACCCGGTAAAACGAGCTGCGGTTCAACCCCCCTATACAAACAGGAAATATTTTGAATTCATCCTGTGGGTGTGCTTGTAAAAGTGATGTACACGTTTCTGGTTAAACTAAATTTCCCCGCTTAATGCGCGGTGAAACGCCCATGCCAGATGGGTTTAAAGCCGTCCGGACAGGCTTAAATCCGTCTGGCCCGCGGTTTTAAAACGGTCCAAGTTGCTAATTGGTCCCTAACATATATATTTATATATAGATAGGTATATATGTTAGGTGCAAATCGCAGATTCACACCAACCTCAGATGGCGCAGCGCGAAGCTCGGATTATACCTCCACGCATAAATCCTAGGTGTGTGCAAAAAAACCTCGGATTGTAATGTGCAAACCTTGGATCCAACTAGCGAAAACAACCATCTTTTGGTATTGAACGTTGCA
>JAODVQ020393837.1:0-11142 GCA_025400075.2 Phenganax stokvisi | reverse complement strand
CCAGAAGGAATTATAACTTCCAACCATGTTCAAAAAAGAACTGTCAGTAAAGAAACATACATACGTGGGCCTTACGATTTATCAGAAACCCAAGGCAGCTCCGAGTCTAACATTCCTCAGCAAGTAAATGAGAACTATGTTAGAAGTAGTGTGTCTTTGGATGCGGAGAAGGAGTTAGAAACACAGCTTCAAAAGCTGGATTCAATAGAAGTGAAGAAACTCGTTGAAGAGGAAGTTTGTCCTAATGAAAATATGGACACAAGTCTTCCACCCCCACCTCCCCCAGCTCTTCCAGGTCCACCAGGCCCATCAGGTAACCAAGGTCCACCAGGTCCAGTTGGTCCCGTTGGCCCCGTCGGAGAAGCCGGACCAGCAGGACCCCCAGGCCCACCAGGACCTCCGGGTCCAGCTGGAGACCCAGCACCACCACCTCCTCCCCCACCACCATGCCCACCAGTCTGCGCTCACACCTGTGTCAGCTCTTGCCCAGGATGGTGTTGCCATGGGCGAAAATAGGAGGGGAATATCACGTTAGATGACTATAAATGGAATGAACTCAGATAAAATTTGTTTAAGAACATTGTTATAAACCGATAGAACCAAAAGGATTCTGCACTATATAGAATAAATGTCATTTTATAACAAGAATCGTCATTCAATTTTCAGGATATAAATATATATAATTTACCAATGCGTTTTTTGTGTACATTTATGTGCAATTGTGCAACTACTTCTAGGGTTGGAAAATAAATGCGTTTCATGCAAAACAGTAATTGGTGATTAAAATGTTCTGTTTCGTGTTTGCATTTCAGACTATGTTTATAGCTCATCCTTACAACGTACCGATCTCCACAAACTTAGGTCACGATATTTGTGTCAACTGAACATTCCAGTTCCCTCAACAATTGTTTCATATAGTAGCTATAGGTGGAGCTCATGGTACAATTGTTTAGTTATCCCGGCAAAGGCTTTCTAAAACTAGATTAAAATTGGTATTTACACCGTCTATATGCGTATTTAACCTATACAATTTCTCTTTACAGCAATTGTGATGTTAGTTTTCTAATCTGCTTATCCTAACCCACCCTGTCAACTTTCCGTGTAGGAGGAACCGGCCTACGACTTTCGGCAGAGTAGTTGACCAAATCTTTTTATACCAGAAAGTTAAGCCCGCGATGAGAATCGAGCCCACAACCTCACTGGAGCAAGGCAGTTATCCTAGCGATTGAATGTTAAAATTTAACAAACGTATACTGCCCATTTGACGAGTCTTACCAGGCTGATCAATAGTTCATAAAGAACACAAGAAGACAGTCAGTACCATTTCGGAGTTTTAATAAGTGACAAGCGTTTCCCCAAACTTCAACCCCGTTTTTGTAGTTTCAACAGCCCTTGAACTTTTATAATAAGTATCTCACGAAGTAAACAATGTCGTTTGTTTTTAAAACTATTTAAATACTCGTAGAAAGTATTTTATTTAACAGACAGCTGATAAAACACTCAGCGGCATGCTTGTCTTTTGTGCTTCAAAACACTATTACATGCTTAATAAGTGAAATTAATTCCATTCCTCTGATCAGGTTGAAGTCAAAATTAAAGTCGTTTTCATTCTTTCAGTTCTATGGTAACTCGCACCAGCTCGCAAATATTAGAACTCAATTCTTCTTATCTGATAATTCTAGTCATTTTTTCCCAAATTTTCCGCAAATAATTCTTCAAATAATATTTCGAAAAGAGTAGTCGACTAACTAACTTCAAACACAGCTTGCACCTCTAAGACTGGGCCCTGGTGTTAAGGTATAGAAGGCAGTTTTACAAACATGAGTTGAGGAGTCTTCTTTTAATTGTAGTTTAAGTCTGATATAATTCGAATTTGTGTACACGATAATGACATTCAAAAAACCACCACTCGCAAGCTGAAAGCGTTGCATTTTTGGTGTACAAAATCTGCAAGTGACAATGATAATGGTGCTGACGTCATGCAATGAGAGGACCGTATTGATACATTGATTCTACAATCAATCTAAATAATTTTATCGATATAAATCTTTATTTGCATAATTGTTTGTGCAAACGTTCTGTTAAAATTCATGAGTAAATTTCTATGTAAGTATCCTTCATTTAGCGTTTTACTCTCTATTCTTTAAGTTGAATAAGAGCATTTAGATATTTCCATATCGAGTTTTGATGAAGAAACTCTGCATGACTGAGCTAGATTTTCAAGTGAAAACAAGATTTATCAGTATGGAAACACGACATCGGCGTATTGGACTTAATATCTTATATATGTAGCTATGTCAACCTGTTGCGTTAACCAGATCTAAACCGTTTCTGATAGTTTCCCATAAAGCAAAGTTTATAACTCACAAGTTCCTAAACTTTACAAAATATACAAAACTGCAGGTTGTTTTGGAATATATTTTCGGAAGTTTGTAACATTTCGCAACAGAAGTTTGACAGGCGGAGGTAAAGTTATCACCACAGTTGGACGTTCGTTCGCAAAATGCTGTAAAATTCGGAAAACATGTTCCTGGAAAACTTGCAAATTTAGTATAATTTGTATTACATGTGGAAGTCGTTTGCATTTTTGAGCCGAACACGAAAAAAAATATTAAAAATTTCCGTATTTAGTGGGAAACTTTACAAAATTTGCAAACTTCGAAGGAGTAAATCTAGATTTTCCATGAAATAGTATTTTGCAACCAAATTATGAATTTTTACTAATTTTAAAATGTTCATCAGCACCAGCTGTTGCGATGAATTACCTCGTTTTGTCTAGATCAACTATAGCCTACAATAAGTTCTGTCTCTGCGAATCAATGTCGATGATTTAAGTCAAATTTTCCTTTTGTTCAAACTCTTTGTGCTGCTAAAGATTGACTTGTCGTATTGTTGGTCTCTACTTTCCCGTGTACCAGTAAACTCGTTTGGTTTGATATTCAAAACTCGTGAAGCGTGAAACATAAACAATATTACCCATGTTAACTACGCCAAGCCCGAACAGTCGCTACGCGAGCGCTTTAATAATAAATATCGCCTTTACCTATTGATTTGCGTGCGCTTTGTTCTTCGAGTTAGATCAAATCATTGCGCGTCAAGGTAAGGATCGACATTTTTGTGTTAAATCTATACGTAATTTTAAAAGAAAAAACGAACGTAGATTAAGAATCCTAGATTATACTTTCACGACTACGATCTTTTGCTTTTAGAGATCAATTAAATAGTATAATGACAAAGTACTGTTTGAAAGACGCTGCAACTTTATATTATAGCTGTGTTACATTATACGATAGCGCTTATTATACGATTAAACTATAACAACTCAACGACAGTAAGCTCTCAAGTGTATACTATATTTGACAATCAAACTAGTGCATACTGTGAACATTCCATAATCTTATATTTGAGCCAAAAAAAATTATTTTCACTCTTGATAGAGCATTTCATTTTCAATGCATGGCCAATGGTATAACGCAATATTCTTTTCATGTGTTTTGATATAGATGGACCTTAAATTATTTGCTGCCTGTCTGTTCGTAGTGGTATCATTCGTCGCTGCTAGAAGTACACATAGTGAGTACATATAAGGCTACGTTTACACGAGACCGGTTCCGCGCAGCTATGACGTCGAATTCACCCATTCAAGGACAAGCTTACAACTTCTGTAACAGAGCAGATTTGAACGATTACTTTTAATGCAGGAAGTTCCAAGAGTAAGCACGGCCCAGAAATGGTCGAATTCGGTCTCGTGATTAAACGGAACCGGTTTGTGAAAGCATAACCTGAGACTCAGTAAAATAGACAAAAACTTCACAATTATTTTTGTACCTTGAAACTTGCGCAAAGTGCTAGAACATAGCTCAACCCCGTTTACACGGTACCGGATTCCTATGGTCATGACATGAAAGGGAGCAGTTTTGAGGACAGTTTCGCTCATAAATTTATGACAATATTGCGGAAAGAAAATGTTGTTAGAACAGTTGTAAGCGTATGTAGTGGCTGAAATCATTGCCGCGAGCATGCGAATCCGGTACCGGGTACACAGAGCCTCAATGAGTAAATATCACTGACACGTTGAAGACATGTTAAGGCAAAAACTTGGAGCACAATAAAGTACAAGTAATTCTTCATGCTACTGATAAATACTGCCTCAGACACTTTTGGAATCTAAGCTTGTGTTATAGAAAGGATTTTATTATAAACACGCTCTTCACGAGGGAACTGCATGGGTTCTTACGTTTATCACTTTGTTTTACGTAAAGTTCTTAAAGGTAATTATCTCTCTTTTTGTCTGTCTTGAGTTCTTCACGTAACTTCTTTTCTTCCTATTTTTTGCTCTTTCTTGAACTGCTCCAATTCTTCAATTCCTTAACTGTTTTAACTGACTCAACTGGCTCAACTGCTTCAACTGTTTTTCAAATGCTCCGACTGCTTCAACTGACTAGGAAAAGTTGCGCAATTATTTTGAAGTGGCAGTTTCTAGTTTCACTATCACATGATTGCATAAATCAGGTGGGAGGTATAATGTGTTGGAAAAAGGACCACTATAGCGGTTCAGGTCGTAGGTATTGAATTCTCGATCCCAATCATATATTTTGTCTATCTATGGGTGTTGGTTTCGCAGATCATATCAGTTTCGTTTCATTTATACCATGCACAAGTTAAAATTGGTCATATCTTAACTTCTTTTACATGTTCCTTCATGACAAAAGATATTCCTAGGTCATGTGAATATACTTACATACGAAGCAAATCATGCAAATTTGTTTCACTTTCTTGCACAAAAAGTGTTAACATTGCGTGAGACCCTTTTATTTTATTTTAGTCGGTCTTTTTTCAAGTGAACTTTACAACAAGGGTACTAAAACATTTCTTTGAACTTGGATTGTTCATACCTTTCTCTTTTTTTCATGCCAGGGCAAGTTAAAAACAAAGGCAACGACAGCCAGCGCCAAACAACATTATATGTTAAGACCTAGTAAAATCTTTTATTTAAATTTCTACCCTAAAATTAGAGTCCCGGAACATATTCTTTAAATTTAAGATGGCTATTTTAATATCCAGAGAAGATACATGAAAAAAAACAGGCAACGCTATTCACCCAAAATTAGTACTGTTAATAGAACACTTTAGTACTCATCCAGGTTTGCGGCTCTATATTTGACACATACAAGACCTAACATATTGATAATAAGAGAAAGCAACTTTCAATGTAGCAGGACATGGCAAAGTAATGAACTACGAGCAGCATAGTACCAGTTTCTACCCGACTATTTTTCTGAATACAGACAAGTGACACCTTATTTCTTGTCGATATGCACAGCAATCTAATTTGGAAAAAAAACTTTCACCTATATACAAGACCGTTAAAATTATGCATTTTTGAAATGCTGTGCCCAGCCTTCCTAGTGTGCACCCAATTTGACATTAATGTTTATTAAAAAGTGTGAGACTGCACGTTCTATGAACCCGTTTTCCCTAAACAGTGCTTTAGAGAATAATTCACCATTGTCCTCAGTGTGTCTATAGAGTCCAAAATGGTAGAATCCAAACAGCAAATTATTTACATTTTACGTTTCAGAATATAAACGTGAAGCCAATCCTTGCGGTGGAGGATGCTCAAGCACCTGCGCACCGGCTTGCTCACACTCATGTTGTCACCCACCACCTCCTCCACCCCTTCCACCCGCCCCTGTTCAGCCTCCACCACCACCAGGACCACCAGGTCTTGATGGCCCAATGGGTCTACCAGGTCCTCAAGGACCAGATGGTCCAAAAGGTCCCCTCGGTCTACCGGGCCCACCCGGACTTCCGGGCCCGCCAGGACAAGCAGGTGCCCCAGCTGGACCAGCAGGAAGAGACGGCCCACCAGGTCCTCCAGGACCACCCGGACATCAAGGTCCCCCAGGTGACCCAGGTCTCCTCGGTCCTCCAGGGCCTCCAGGACCTCCTGGTAACCCAGCACCACCTGGACCTCCACCACCATGCCCACCAGTCTGTGCTCATACGTGCATCAGAGCTTGCCCACCACCTTGTTGCCATCGCCGATAAGAAGATATCAGTAATAGGACAAAATATTGAATTGACTAAACGACGTACATTGTTATTTTGATAAGAAAATAGTTATAAACTGTACTATTCGACAGTATGAAAACGCTTATTTGTATTGTTGTTAATTTTTGCAGTACGTAAATAGAAAACAAAAGGTTGTTTGTTTATTATCCAAAAGCATCTTTATTCTGTACTATGTTGCATCTGCTTGGCTTAGTTCCTATTGATCCTATTGACATACAATCCAGTATAATCGTTCGTTTATCATGAATCGCAATTTCAGCCTGGCAAAAATAGCAGACGAAATGTGTAGTCGTAAGCGCTGTGCATGATACGCCCTAAATCTGCACCAAAGTTCAATAATTCAAGCAGTGACCAACGAAGGCGACATCCTTAGTTTGGCCACATGTGCACAACCTCTATAACATAGACCAAAGTAGTAAATCCTTCAGGTCAGATTGCACAATATTATTCCTACATAGTTGATGATTTAAGGAACCAGCATACATCGATATGGTGTAAGTGGTTCTCGTGTGATATCGTCGCCGCTATCTAAGATGAATTGGATGAAGAATCTTCTCTGTTTGGAAATCAAATTTCATCCATGATACAACATGGCGAAAATCTCTTTGTCCATTGAACCTCACTGCACACCACCAATCGGCTGACTAGCCGCTTCGAAAACTACTGATGCACTACGTATAAACGTCGAAAAAGGAAGAAAAATCAGACAGAAACTTCTCTAGTAGAAAAAGCTACTCACTAGATAAACTCAGTCGAACATCGTGTTTCTTCTCTCAAGTTTCTTTGCTTCAATGGGTAGTTCTTAAGGGTACTAATAAAGACTTCAACCATTTAATATTTCAATACTCAAACTACGCAGCTGTCATTTCCCGGTTGAATTAAGACGGCGTCGTCACGTTTACGCGTCGTTGATTGCAAACGCCACAAATTATCCTTAAGGACTGGAAATATTGCCATCTCTGCTTATAGATGATATACAGTCCTATCTACGCATATCTACGCATGTACACAACAGTGCAGTGCAATGCAATCCATTACCTCATGACTTTTGGTATGAGCCTCGTTTCTCCGGCTATGCAGACTTTCTAGAATCGAAGTGCTATGGATTTTATTTCATTTTTGTGCTTGTCCCTTTTCAGCATGGTGCCGACTGATCAACTCTCCTATTCTCAGAAATCATATGCAACTGTAATTAATCATGCAGAACGACAAAAAATTTCTTAGCTGCCGTGCATTAGTTGTTGTTACATTATGAAGTCTAGCCCTTTATATACTTTCCAGTTTTAGAAAACCTTTTTGCATTAAAGATTGTACACATCATTTTTGTTAATTAATATTGAAATTGTTTAATGCTTGCATGCAAGAACCGAGTTAATTAATATAAAGATATTTTTTACCGCTAAAACTGTTTAATACCAATATACAGTCGAGTATACTCAAGTTACCAATCACGAAAGAATTGGCTACACATTATAGAATATAAATTTCGATCTAAACGCCAAGAAAGAAATTCATCACCACAAGCAAAAGACAATCTTTAACGTAGTAAACTTGTTTAAGTTCGCGAAGAATATATAGCCCCGCAAAGTTTGCATATGTTCTATATTTTAGTATTACGTGACGAACTATGCAAGGCTTTTTAATATTGTGGAATCAAAACTTGCAACCCTACTAAATTATTCTAGCTCGTTGCAGCAGTACAATATTTTGACTAAAATCATGAACTTATATAGAGCAATACCCGAGAGTCAATTTAAGTTACTTCTAAGCCAAATAGAAATGAAAAATAAACATTGATACTTGCTGTGTAAAGTACAAAGATGCAGGTCCTTTACATAACTGAGATAAAATTACAAGCATGGAATGGGATTACCGACATGCATAGAGAGTGGTGAATGTTTTGTTATAACTTAGTGCAGAAACGAAATATGTTGTGTGCACTCAGGAGGATTATCTGCGTACCAAAATGGTCAGTACAATTTTCTCTGTCTTATGTGCTCTGGATCGAAACTAACGATTTAAACAGCAAGAAAACTTTCCAGTTCTCTTGGATCCTGCCGAAAATTTTCCTTGAGTGGAAATTAGCCTAAAGACAAAGCACGTAATGTATAGTGCTCTGAAACTTCGAAGCCAAAAATCTCAGCTTCAAATCACAAAAGCAGAAAACAGAATACAGCAACCTAATTACGACATATAAAAGACGTTTTTCCTATCTTCACTTGACATCTTCGAACTGGTTGCTGCTTTTACGAGTGATTAAGATCAAGAAACGCTTGAAGTATTTCGCGTATGACCTTACCGATAAATATCGAAGACATATTAAAACTGAACTTTGGTTCGAGAAAGCAGGTTATTGTGTCCATTCCAAACGATAGGAAAAAAGGAAAGAAACACACATACCTCTTCTTCGTGAAGGTACTGTACACTTATTATACGCTGTATCATTTTACAGATGTAAACGTACACGTCTTGTTAAAATAATAAGGCCGCATGATTTTGCTTTAACAAATGGTTTGACAACTGATTGGGAGGTACCAGATTATGACTGACAACTCACTGGAAGTTTACTCGAATTATGGTCATTAAATCATTGTTATAACTTAGTGTTCGAGAATCTATTGTTTGCCAAAATGTTTCCACTGAGGAAACTAGTCTATACTTTCGAGTATAAGGTTAATTCGAGAATCTATTGTTTGCCTATACGTTTCCACTGAGGAATCTAGTCTGTACTTTCGAGTATAACGATAATTAATCCTACAAAAGTTCAATTCGTACAGGCAATCGAAAAAAATACTAGTGCCATAGTCAAACTCTTTATTCAACTTAAATATCTAGTCTTTCAAATTTAGCCCGTTCTCGCAGTGAATGAGGCAAACGCTGTTCAACGTACCCAAAACACCGTGTGTAGAATAATATGGATAAATTCTGGTAAATCAATCCGCAATACTGTACGTTAACTTGACTTAAATTTTCAGTCACCAAACAACATGGATTTGAGAGTTCTATTGTCGACGCTGCTAGTTATTGCTGTCCTAACTGAAGCAGTACCAAACAAGTCAGGTGAGCATTTTAGCTGATGCACATACGCATAAAAAACGAAAAAAAGTCGATAGCAAAATAACCAACTAAAAATACTGAAAACCCCAACCAATGACCGTACCAAAACGCAAAGAAAACCAAGTTTACGCTACATACTACACGGAAAATACTGCAATTGTAGGCAAGGCTAACATAATAGGGCACACAGATGAAGTACTTTTGGTTACAGGACTAAAGAGCCAAATTCGTGCCAGTCAAGGTCATACACAACATACAGCCCCTTTGCAAAAGCGTCGAGATCAAATACGAACGAAAGGCGAAGCGATTCTTCATCCAAAATGTACGTTTGAATGGTGGAGGATGTATCAATGTTGTAGAATCTATCGAATCAAATATTTTTTTACAAATACTCGAGTCAATGCCTAACATGCATACAGTTTAAAGCTAATCAGGGATACTGCCATATCCGCATGTTTTCCCAACGCTTTGCAGTATACAACCGATTTCTGAGATTCAGGAGTATCTAAAACAAATTATACTTCTGCGTGAAAAGCCTCCAAAATGTTTAGGCGAGCATATTGAACTATTAGACGTAATATAAAACGTAAATTACATACTTTGAAGCAGTAATTCTCGTTATTTCTGCATAAATATAGACTTGAAAATGCTGTAGAGGAAAAAGTTAGACATTACTGTCATAAACAATCCATCTTTCCTGTAGGGTTCAAAAGAACGATGACAAGTTGCCAACCTGATTGCCCACCCACATGCGCTCCAGCCTGCACGCCTGTCTGCTGTGCCCGACCTGCTCCGCCAGCTCCACCAGGACCTCCTGGTATGGATGGTCCAATGGGACTCCCTGGTCCCTCCGGACCAAATGGTCCAAAAGGTCCGCTTGGTCAACCAGGACCCCCAGGTCCACCTGGTCCTGCAGGTCCACCAGGAGCGCCAGCTGGTCCACCAGGTAATGACGGCCCACCAGGACCTGCAGGTCCTCCAGGCATGCAAGGCCCGCCAGGTGATCCAGGACCACAAGGCCCCTTGGGTTTACCCGGCCCACAAGGTCCACCAGGCATGGCTTCATCGTGCGCTCCAGTGTGCGCCAAACAATGCGTAAGGGCCTGTCCTGCGACATGTTGTTCGCATGGCATGTAAAAGGATAACAGCGATCAATTAAACTGGATTAAAATAGTACACGGCCTAACACATTGTTTTTAACCGCCTTGGTTAGTCTTTGTAACTAAGTGATATACTTGTGAAGCAAATAAATCTTTAGTGCATCATATAAAGTGGTTTAGGATCTCGAATTGTCTTACAGTTACCAAATTTTCCAGCTTAGTTCCGTTTAATTTTTTTTCTATCTCTGTCGTAAGGTTTGTCTACCATGACGGAATTAACATTCTCAGTATCTATTGCTTCCACAGATAAGTATGACTTACAATGAATAGAAAAAATGCTTATCTTATCAAAGCTTTCTGAACTTTTCAAAGTGATACATTGCTCAAATAACTGACCATGCAACGACATAATTAATTAATTAAAAGTCATTTTGATTTTATTCAAATCTTACTGCAATCATATCATCCAAAAAGTGCAAAAGTGATAAGTCTCTGTTATGGCCGCAAATTTCCACGCAATCTCTACATAACAAAAATTTCCGATGTGCAATTGACAGTAAGAAAAAGACGGCCGAATTAATGTCAACTTCATTAGAATTCGTCGTAAACAAGTCATTCAGAAAGTCAAGATAATATACAAATTCTTGCTAAATCAGCATCAAATATAGGTGCATACACAGTGGCCTTCTTGTTAAAACAACATAGAACAAAGAGTCTCTCCTAAAATCGACAATTAGCCAGGACATTGCAGTTATGAGAAAAGGTAGAATGGTCTATCGCCAAAACGTAAGCGTCTATCTCTTCCAAGAATTTAAATAATAGCTCTGAGAAAACCAAATATTATGATCAAGGACGTATATCAGTATTCGTTTGAGGTATACACCATGTATTTTTATTATTGCAAAGCTTT
>JAODVQ020393734.1:0-11142 GCA_025400075.2 Phenganax stokvisi | reverse complement strand
GAGGAGGAGGAGTAAGAGGAGGAGGAGGGGGTATGAGAGAGAATGAAAAAAAAGAAGAGAGAGCAAGGCATAGTAATAGTCAGTTCTTTATATCAGACAATGTATATACAGAAAACATGGAGTACTGCAGTCAATATTGTACTACAATTTGTTTGGGTTTCGTAGGCCCAGTGATCACAGTGTGACACACTCTCACAGACAGAGAGACAGGTCACGGCATTTGAGGAATTGACATTTCGTACATATATTAATATTATCATTGTTAAAACCATTCAAAAACTAAAATGAAACTTATTTCCAAAAAACCACTGACCTCTGAGATGGTCGGGCTCGGTTGAGAAGTTTTCTTCCAATATTTTCTGTAATATTCTGTGTGTCAGAGTCTTTACTTTGTGTTGTATTGGACTGGGGCAGGCTGTTATATCTCTCTGTATTGGAGAGAGTGTGTGAGAGAGAGAGAGATATTAGAAGGAGAGAGAGTGTCCAATGATTAGCATTTATGAAGCATGGAACAGCCATGTGGTAACTGTGGTCACCATTGCACAAAGGTGCACCTGGGCTTTGTGGGCCCAGTAGGCATGGGTGACGGGAACCCTTTGCAAGTTGAGCATGAGAACAGAGAGGAGGCAGAGAAAAGAAAGAGATGTTCAAGAAAATTTGTACTGTGGCACCATATGGTGTGACTGGGCTTTGTGGGCCTAGTAGGCACTGCTGATGAGACCTCTTCACGAGTCAGGCATGAGAACAGATAGAATTCATGTGATAAAACTCTGACTTGTGGTGTTTGAATGTATTCAATGAAGTTAGTGGTGATTTGGGCTTCAAGTACGTACTCACAGAATAGTGGATGTAATGAGTTTGACTTACGGAGTAGTGGATGTGATGAGGGATACACTCGGCCAGATAGATGAGTCTGGAGGAGGTGAGGAGAGAGGGAGAGTCCTCCTCTAGGAACCTCACTATCCTCTCCAGTCCATCCACTCTATGCTAAACACAAAGAAGAAATACGAACAAAGAATAATCAGGCAAACTGCTATAGCAGTGTGTCCATTACAGAGAGGTTTCCATGTTAAAGTGTGTACGCTATAGACAAGTTTTCCAGCCACAGTGTGTCCATTACAGAGAGGTTTTCTAGCTAGAGTGTGTTCACTATAGAGAAGTTTTCTATATTCAGTGTGTCCACTATAGAGGAAGTTTTCTAGCTAAACTGTGCCCACTATATAGAGGTTATATTTACAGGGTGTCCTTTATAAAGAGGTTTTATTTTCACAGTGTGACCACTATAGAGAGGTTGTTCACAGTATACCAATACTAACACATCCTCTCTTATACTGAGCCAAGAGGGCCTTGATGAGTTTTGGTCGACTGAACAGCAGTTCCTCGGAGAGATGGAAAGCCCCGCCCACAATCTCCATCATGGTGGAGCCCAGTTTAAGATGAAGAGGAGTCTCCGATCTCAACACCTTCTCTCTCTGCCAGTGGAGATGAGATAGAGCTACCTTCACTGATGACAAACTCCATGCTGTGTTCGAGACAAACAAGAAAAACGTGTTAGGCTGGATTCACAGTCGTGCAATGTTGCAGATTCATATATTTTAACAAAAAAACTATCACAAAATTCTAAAATTCACAAAGTTCATCAATATAGTTACATACACACACAATGTATGGTAAGTACATAAGTGAATTATTAATACCTAGTGATTCAGACTCAGAACTACTCCGAGTGGCAGAAGTGGTGTGCATGATATCCATGGGTGACTCCTATGGAAAGAGAAGTCACATAATTCTTATTATTGAGAAGAGAATCTGGATAAAATTTATTATGATTATAAAAATGATGCTCTCTCATTGGTACGTAGCTAGATGAAATAGTGACATGCTCCCTCGTTGAATCTGTCAGATGGAGCTCACTCCTTCGTAAGCAACTTTATAATGAGTATAATACACTACAGAGGGGCACTAAATAGAGTACACTATAGAGGGGCACTAAATAGAGTACATTACAGAGGGGCACTAAATAGAGTACACTATAGAGGGGCACTAAATAGAGTACACTACAGAGGGGCACTAAATAGAGTACACTACAGAGGGGCACTAAATAGAGTACACTACAGAGGGGCACTAAATAGAGTATACTACAGAGGGTCACTGAATGGAATACACTAAAGGTGACTAATATATACTACCTCAGATGCTGTTTTTATTCCCTAATCTAAGGAGTAAAAAATGTACATACATTCTACGTACTTTGATCTGTTTTGGGATGGTGGAGTCCGAAGGATGACGTTCCCCCACATTGTGGGTCTTGAATTTAGTCTTGGCCCCCGGGGACCGCACACCGATATCGTCCGTGCTCTGAGAAGAGTTTGAGGCTTTCTTTGACGACGGGATTTGAGGAACTATTCGATCTATTCAATTTCAGAGAGCAGAGAGTTACTGAGATGTGTGCCTACAGTGGTAGGGAGTGGTCGGCTTCAACCACCATTTACGATTAGTAGCTATCATCTAAACTGATTATTCTAGCTCTATAACCACTGGCATCACTGGTTACCACTAATATGAGGACTTTCAGTTTTCACCTTGTAAACTAAGAATTTTAACCACCACTAAACTGATCTACTACCTCTATAGAGCACATGAACATTGGTGCTGCTAATAACATGAGAACAATAGGTTTTCTATTTGCACCGCTAAGCTCAGCCTGGGCACATCACTGACAGCAAAAGTCAATGGAATGGGGTATGAGGTATGGCAGTATGGGGTATGGAGTACTGACCAGACTCCTCAGGAATGGCTGGGTTCAAGACTACCATCAGGAAAAACAGAGTGGCACAAATCCCAGTGCAGACGTCCGTAAACTTCTTCATCTCCTCCTCATTCACCTGAGCAACATAATAATACCTTTCTTTCTCTGTATGTATCATTTGGTAAGCCTAGTACATTATTTACTGGCTGGCTATATATACCCACTTCCAACTACATATGTTTAAGTACACTGACAATTAATGTACACATGGTCAAGGTGCATAAGCTCCTTCCCTCAATATTACGTGGCTCTACTTAAAACTAAAATGATTATATACCTGTCCAGAGAGGGGACCCTAAAATCATTACCTGTCCAGAGGAGGTAGGAGGGAGAGGTCTGTTAGTAAAGACATCTCTACGCAGTATGAACACACAGCGATATACATCATGGAGTGTCCTCTTTGCCTCCGATCTAAACAATAATATAAACAACAAACATTTACTTCTTAAAACTAAGGAATCGGACTTAAAGAAGTACTACTTATATAGCACTATATACAGAGTGTGGATAGCACTAGATTGCTTAGTATTACATTGTATTACTAGTAAACCAGTGATAGTCCTACGGTGGTTGGCAGTGGTCGGCTTCAACTACCACTCAAGAAGAGGATTTTTAGCCACCACTAAACTGACTTTACTAAATCTTGATGTTCTTAACAGCACAAAAACTTTCAGTTTTTAACTCACAAATTATCAACCACCACTAAACTCAGCACAGGCAGTCACTGAGCTATGGTATTAAGGTTGGTAATGCATATGCATACAATAGAGCGACTGTGCGTGCTGGGGTTACCTGGGCGTGGAGCAGGCACAGTACATTATAATAGAAGTACTGTATGTTACCTGGGTGTGGAGCAGGCATAGTTGAACAGTCCAGTGTGTTTCAAAAGACAAGCCAGGGCTGCACAGGACACTTGTCTCAGTTGAGGAACTGTTTCTTCATCAAAACTGGTATTCCAATCTACAGTAGACCATATGTATTGTACACATCATATACTACGCATACGGGTTAATGAATTGCAAATGAAAAGAGGAAACAAGCCGAAGGAACACTGAATTAACTAAAGACTGACTTTTTCCCCAAAGTATAACGAGCTGACCTAATCCACTGCATACAATGGAGATAAATAGAGCTACATATGTAGATGGAGCTACATAGGCTATAAAAATGGCAAACTTTATGCCTGGAGAACTCCACATCATATTATTTGGGTAAAATCTACTAGCAAGGAGTACAAGTAGTGTCCTTTGTTTTTATCTTGGAGGGGGCCCATTATTGGTGGTTCCACTGTATGTACATGTATAATACCAGACAATACCAAACCTTTGTGTTTAGCAAACTCCATCATATCTTGATACAATCCCTCTACCTCACTCCTCCCACCACATCCTAGAGCCAGAGCAAACAGAGGAGGAGCAGTCTGGATATCCACCGGCGTGATCTCCTCCCAGGTTAAAGAGTTCTCAACTCTCACGTAGGGCTGAGCTGTCGGTACGGCCTTCACAGCCTCGAAATCGACGTCACACTTTGTCCACGGACTGAGGCCTTCTGTTGTTCCCGGTAGTGCCTTGCATAGAGCAGCCCACTGGTTCATGGCTGAGCATAATATAACCATTCATAAATATACACTTACTTATTTGAATATTGGTCATTCTGGAAAGAACTTTATACAAGGTATGTTATAGCCCCGCTTACACAGACATGTTAAACTGGTTTGGAAACCAGTTTAACTTAAACTGGTTTAGGTGTAAATGGTCTAAACCAGTTTCCAAACCACTTTGTTTCTACACACTTCTGATACTAGGAAATTTATGTCTAAATGGCATATGGTTCGTAAACCGGTTTTCAAACCGGTTTAATTTTGTTCATGTAAACGGGGCTTTTGTTTTTTAATACTGGGTTTCATTTTATTGAGGACTTATATGTAAGATCAGAGAATAGGGTAGTGCAATCTGAGGATGGGTCAAGTATTCAAGTCTCACCGTCTTTCATTTCATCGTTTCCACCAACTCCGCCATTATTGAGTAGACCACAGTCTACTATCTTAGTCTTTCCTTTAGCCACTCCATACATCAGACAATCATTCTCTGAATTCTTACCTCTCGTCTGTGGACAAGATATGAGTAAAACTATTGCCATATGGTGTAGAAAACCTCCCTAGAAAGGACACCTTTGAATAGGTATATGATTATTATTATGGTGTGTACAAAGGACTGAAGAGCTATGCTATACCCAACATTAGGTATATACTGTATGTAGAAGTGGAGGGAGGAGGAGGAGGAGGAGGAGGAGGAGGAAGGGAAGGAGGGAGGGAGAGGAGGAGAAGGAGGATGAGGAAGAAGAAGAGGAAGATGAGCAGAAGGAAAAGTAGGAAGAGATAAGAGGCAAGGTCAAACCATCAAGTTTCCTAGAAAGACGACACTAGTGATCTTGGAACAACTGAAGCAGAGAACTCGCTGTAAGTCCATCAACTTTCTCAGACATTCTCCGGGACCCTCTCTCAGAGATGCCAGTGGAAACCCCTCCGGCTTCAAATCTACGTATCAGGGTAAGTACAGACAGTAATTTATGTGTGAATTAGCAAGCTCACGTTCAAACATGAGGAAGAAGAAGAAAAAAAAGAAGAAAAGAGGCTAGGGCTAGAGTGTTTCAGTAGACAGAAAGCATTCTGCGTACATAAGTGATCAGTTTCAACCACAACTCAGGAATTTTAGCCACCACTAAACTGCTTTTATCACATCTCTATATATTTAGTACTAATACATGAGACCTCTCAATTTCCTTCTTGCCAATCACACCACACATTACTGATTTTCAATTGCAAATTTTATTTCCAGAGTTAAATTGATATACATACTTTTTGGTTCGTAGTTGACTTCGTTCCGGTCAAATTCATCAATCCTGCTATCAGGGAAAACTGAGAGAACACTGTTAACCATTCGAGCCAGTTTCATGAAGACGGTAGAGATGGAACATATGTATTCGATGATGTGGACATTACAGCAGACCAAGGCCATGTGCATCGGGAGCTCGTTGAGTAGGAACATCGTGAAAACAGCTGAACAGAGTGAGAAAACGAAAAATAGCCATGTATAATATAGGTCTGGGTTATAATGTTTGGCTACAATGTTTGGTCCCATCAAATAATATGCAAACAAGAGCCTTGCTTACAAAGATATTTAAAGAAAGTATAGCAGTATATTAGACCTATATTTAGAAATGTTACTAAAGATAGAACAAACCAATCAAGAAAAATGGGATACAGTGAAAGAATGCAATTTCATCCGTACTAATTACATACATATAGCCTCTATATACTGCTACACTTCATTAATATGTATTTGAACCTGACTTACAATTGTAACCAGTTTTTTTACCAAATCACTTTATTTCTACACACAGTGAGATGGCAGAAGCCCCCAGTGAACTATAGCATGCTCCTCTCTCTATATCAGACTATTGAAAACTGACTTTCATGGCGATCGAGGAAGGCGACAGGATCAGTAGACTCTCTAGCAATGGATGCCATTCTAGCCATCAGTGGTATACAGTGTTTGTCTAGGATATCCACAAACACATTGAGATGAGGCTGTAGCTTACTCCTCTCCTGTTCCAATAGATTATTACAGAGATTTACTAACAGTGTACAATAATATACAGTACATACTCACTATTATTTTCCCTATGGTGTATTAAGTGAATAAGAGCTGTTTAGCAGTGGTAAGCTAGAGCTAGCTACAGCTATATCACTCAGGAGTTAAGTCACTACTCAACTATTAACCACAATTCTAGTAATATTGAATTTCTAAGTGTACAACTATGCCTGTTGCACCATGATGAAATTTCAATGTTTTAATTCCCAAGAAAACGATGTGTCATTGAATTACTTGGGCCCCCTGCCGACTGACAGCCCCTGGTAGCTCAGTTGGTAGAGCACTCGGCCAGGAATGCTGGGTGTCATGAGTTCGAGTCCCATCCAGGGCAGTTCTTTTCTTTGAAAAGGATTATCCTGAATGTAGTTGATTTGTTTGTTCAGCATTTGCCTTGTGTCATTTGTTTCTCCACAAAATGTCATCATTACTAAAATCATCACTATTCATAAAACTGACCTCCTCAGGTATATCCATGACAGTAGACCAGTCAATAGTGGCTGACACTAGTGACATGACGTGAACGAAGACTGAGAATATGAATTCCTCAAACATTGAGAGTAGAGGTGAACCAGGGACCAGGTAAGGGTGTCCGGCAGACTCCTCTTTCAGTGTCACTGTCTGTGATAATACATTGCACAGATGCTCTTTGAAAGGTGTACATACATAGATGTATGAGGTTGCAATGTAAAGGCTAAACTTTGAAGCATAGCACAAAACCAATCAAAATACAGTGAAAAAAATCTAATTTTGTTCCACTTGTACTAAATAATGCCTTTATCATACTGTTACATTTAATTTATCATTCAACATGAGGTAAAAACATAAGTATTCATCCCACATGCTTCCACATATACATCCTGCTCCTTCAAACCTCTTCCCACTCGCACTCCTCACACCTTCACCCTTCACACCTCCACCCTCCACTCCTCCTCCCTTCACTCGTCAATACAAACAATAGCACATCTTCCCACTTGCACTCCTCACACCATCACCCATCGCACCTCCACCCCCTCACTCATCACTACTTACAATGGCACACTTTCCCACTCGCTCACCTCACACCATCATCCTTCACATCTCCACCCCTCACTCATCACTACTAAAAATGTCACATATTCCCATTCGCACTCCTCACACCTTCACCCCTCACAACTCCACCTCCACACACACCACTACTAACAATGGCATATTCAAGATATGATGTCATTCTAAAGAGAAGAGTGTAGAGTCGAGGAAGATGAGGTGTCTTTGTCGTCCAACTCCTCCTGTCCTTCTTCTTCAATAACATTTCCTCATTGGCTAATATTCCTACTATCTCAGTTCTATCTTTGAATCCTCCCATTAGTATCTCCAACTGACGACACTGTGTACGTGTGTGATAATATCAAATAGAGAGACGTCTCAAAGAGAAGATAAAATACAAATATAGCACACCTGCACGCATAGTTGTGCGATATTTTTTCAAGAAAAAACTTTTGCAGTTTTCTATAATCTGCAAAATTTTTTCACGTAGCTGTATGATAGTACGTATGTACCTGTCCAAGAGTAAGAGAGGGAAAGTCAGCAGGGTTCTCAGGTAAAACACCCAACAACAGGTCCATCCTGTCAAGAACTGGTGGGAGTAGAACTGACTGTCCTATCTCCAGTGCTTTACTAGCCTCCTATTGTGAGAAAGACGTTAAAGTGGGTGTGGCTAATTGACAAGCTCCACCCACCAGGTCGAGGTCAGGAGGAAGATGAGAGTCCATTAGTTTGAAGAGGAAGTTACGGAGAGGTCGGACCTGAGCTCCACAGGCCATGTGGACACATTGAGCACCCAGTGGTACCACTAGTGAGAGGTGGGTGTGAGTGAGAGAGAGTAGAGCCAGTGAGAATGTCTCCTGGACACTGGAAGGGAATAGAGAGTTATACCACATTCATAATACAGTTAGACCCTGCACCCCTCTATAGTAGACACCTCGCTATAATGTACAAATTTTGATGTTTCAACTTAATACAGATCAATACATTTTAACCCCTCCAGAATGGACACCCTGCTGAACGGACAAATGTCCTTGTCCCAAGTTGTCCATTATAGAGAGGTTCTACTGTATAGCATGTCGAATGGACTTGGGGCTACATTTTGAATTTGTATGACTGGACTATCACAAGGGCACAAGAGTGCCCTTGTACATAGGGATTGGTACAGGTTTTGCTAAGGGAGCTAATGTATTGCACTATAGGATGAAAAGTTTTTTATCTTCATATACATAATATACAGTAGGTAGTGTGACAATTTTAAAAAGACTGACCTCTTCTCAGTGAATGGAGGAGGCAGTTCATCTTCGCTAACATCGCCGTACTTTGTGAGCAGAGTGAGGAGGTTCCTGAAGGTCTTCTCTCCCACATTGACACAGTAGGGCCAGTGCCACATTGAACTAGCTCTTCTGTAAATCATACTAATGATGAGAATTTATGTAGAAACAAACAACACAAGGCAAATGCACAGTAAACAAATCAATTACATCCAGGACAATCCTTTTCAAAGAAAAGAACTGCCCTGGATGGGACTTGAACCCATGACACCAGATCGAGTTTGGGAGGAAGATGAGAATCTTAGTTCGAAGAGGAAATTACGGAGAGCTCCACAGGCCATGTAGAATTTTTATATGTATACAGTAGATCAGGATATCTTACTTTTAACTAACAGTGTTTTGCCCAGACTTAGTTTAATGACAGTTAAACCTCTTTTAGTGTTCAGGTTGGGGAGTTCTAGTGCTATTAGTAACACCAATGTACACTCAAATGCAACTTTATATATAGTTGTTGGCAGAAACTATTTACATGTATGTAATATATGTAGGTCATTCTTGGGGTAAAGGTTTAGTTCATAAGAACTGTCAAGCTGAGTACTACATGCATAGGCACGAACACTGTGGTTTAAAGTGGTAATATCGATAAGGGCCCCTCTGAGATGGACAGCCTCTGTACAAGGGACACTGCTTCTACCCCTTACTAATAGATTTGTGTATTATTTAACCTCCGAGATAAGGACAACCCCTCTACACGGGGAAACTGTTTTATCCATTGCTAATACATTTAAGTACTACTTGACCTCTGAGATAAGGACAACTTCTCTACAAAGCACACAATCTTGGACTCAAAGTGTCCTTTGTTCAGAGGTTCCACAGTACATGATATTATAGAGTACCTTTCAATAGGGACAGCGGTCCAGACTATACTATGAGAAGTTCCTGCAGTGATCTGCTGAATCTGTTTTCCTTGAAGTCCCTTCACTTTGGTAGGTAGTGTGATTGATCCAGTACTGTGACCTTGTCCACATTGTCCCATACTGTTAGTTCCCCACGCGTACACCTCTCCTCCTATAGTACATTACAATGGAACATTTGGTGGAGTAGTCTGCACCCCCCACCCTCCATACTGTTCGTTTCCCAAGCATACACCTCTCCTCCTATAGTACATTACAATGGAACATTTGGTGGAGTAGTCTGCACCCCACCCTCCATACTGTTGGTTCCCCATGCATACACCTCTCCTCCTATATATAGCACATTACATTAAAGTAAGTGTGTATAAAGGCTGTATTTAGTACGAGTGGAACGAAATTGCATTCTTTCACTGTATCCCGTTGTTATTGATTGCCTTGTTCTATCTTTAGTATTTAACATTTCTAAACTATAATTTTACTTACTGCTACGATTCTTTTAATACAGTGGAACCTCTAGAAAAGAAGTCCACCATGGGTTTGTAATTAGACAGCAGTTTTGTTGAGTTGATCATATGAAATGTGTACCAACATGGTGCTTAGGTTCTAATTATATGAAATAACAAATGAAAGGCCCATGAAACACATAAGTGGTATATTATTCATACTCTGAGTGAGGGCAAGGCAGTGACCGTCTCCAGTGACTATATCAATGATAATCTCCTGTTCCAGGTGTTCTATAATAGCTGGCGTGTATTGACGAGGCTCAGTGTTCCCTTTGCCTACTCCACTTCCATTACCAAATGAATATATCTACGTAGAGATGTGGAGAGAGAAAGATTATCATTATTAATTGCTAACCCTCTCACTCTGTTCAGTGATTTCTTATTAACAGCATAGCTGGAAAAATATGCTGCTTTGAGTGGTACTGTATGTACTTACTACATATGAGCTAGAGTGCATAAGCTACAAAATAAAACAGTTTATCAAGGGCTAGAGTGAGGTCATATAGACCACACAATAAAGATTAGTATACCAAAAATTCGCTCACTTATATGACTACGTGAACACTATATACCTTTCCAGTGGCTGAGAGAACGAGACTGAATTGACTTGAGGCACATACTTTCTGACACAGAACTCCTCTCAATGCCTCTATCACCTAAATTGTATACAATTCATTTGTATTACTAGCGTCATTATACAAGAACCTACATTGCCTTACCTTAGGTAGTAGTTGTCTGTTGGTGTCACCGTGACCGAGTTTACCAGAGTCCCCGGCTCCGAAAGACCACACCCTCACAGAATCCATACTGAGACAGAGTGTGTGAGACGCTCCACAGTCCACCTGTCTCACTGGCTCTATATTCTGGACCTTCGTTGGGATCTTCAGTGTACCCGTTGTTCCATGACCTAGGTTTGTAATACAGATAGAGGAGGAGGAGGAGGTGGAGGAGGAGGAGGAGGAGGAGGAG
>JAODVQ020393625.1:0-10607 GCA_025400075.2 Phenganax stokvisi | reverse complement strand
TCTGGCCTCTCTCTTTGGTTCAGGGTTTTTACTATATCTAACCCTCTCGGCCTCCTTTTTGGTTGAGGGTTTTCGTTATATATAATTCTTCTGGCCTCTCTCTTTGGTTCAGGGTTTTTACTATATCTAACCCTCTCGGCCTCCCCTGTTGGTTCAGGATTTTTGTCATATCTAATTTTTCTGGCCTCTCTCTTTGGTTCAGGGTTTTTACTGTATCTAACCCTCTTGGCCTCCCCTGTTGGTTCAGGATTTTTGTTGTATCTAACTCTCTTGGCCTCTCTCTTTGAGTCAGGATTTTTTGCATACCTCACTCTCTCGGCCTCTCTTTTTGGATCTGGGTTAGAGTCATAGGTAGTCTTGGCAGCCTCTTTTATCTCTACTGCATGCAGGCGATAATGTGCTTTGTTCTGAGCCTGTTTCTTTCTGTTAGTTAGAGGCATTCTTACAATGCGCAGGAGCTACTAAAATAGCTTGTCAGTGAAATATAACTATATCAAGCGCGTTTAGAAACTAGAGCTTACTCACTTGGAGATCCAAGAATTCACTCACTTGAAGCTTGAACAGCTCTAGCTAGGGATATCTCTGGACACCAACAAACTGTGAAAGAATAGATGGATAGCGTTGAACCGGAAGGGCTCGCCGCCTGCATAGCGCGATCAAGTACACACATCTAGATACTTACCAGCTTGTCTCGCTGTTACCGTCGACCAACTGCGGCAAATCACGGTAGAACACGCCGTTGAACTCCTTCCCCGCGCTAACAGCGAAGTAAGACGTGTCGTCAAATAATTCTATTCTCCTGCGCGCGAACATTTTCCTGTTTCTCCGCCCACAGCCTTAAAGCGCATGCACAGTTTCTAACTTGTAAACAAAGTTGTTTACAAACATTTTGCTATACACAACGAAGTTCTTTCACTCATGAAATAGTATATACATACCAAATTTTGTAAGTATTTCTTTAAGTTGTTAAAAGTAATTTGTTGTTTATTTGTAAACAAAGCTGTTTACAAATACTTAACCACAACAAAGTTCATAAACACTAGTTCATAAATACTATTTGCGTGCTGAATTTTGTGTAGATTGTTTTTTGGCTTTTGGAGATTTATTTTTGTTGTTTATTTGTAAACAAAGTTGTTTACAAACATCTCACTATGACGAGGGTCTATTCTGGATGAAACTACACCTACATACAAAATTTGAGCTTGATATCTTATTTACTTTTTGAGTTATGGGGCTGAAGAAGAACAAAAACAAGAACAAGATGAATAATTCTACCTATCTTAGCCCCATAAATTTGCCCCATAGTAAACCTCACCCATCCCTATATACAAAACACTACTGTGCTTTGTGATAAATACCATAGTGGCAGAGAATTAGGTCTGACTTAAACTTCCACCATAAATAAGTAATCCATTGGGGGGAAAGTTTAAAGTCAGTACCTTATGTTAAGTGCAACTCCAGGTCTGACCAAATCCTCAAAAATGTAATAAATTGCAGGCGTAACGTTCTCAGCAAATCAAAATAATAATAATAATATAACAGCAAATGTCTTACACCAATGCAAGAGTAGAGAGAGTTGAGGCTGATGTGCAGGGTGGAATTTATTGTTCTACTGCTTAAGCGTTGACTGACTGCAGGTCAATTAACCTTGCGTTTTAAAAACTTTTACCATTTGCATAATATCACAAACAACTTGATGATTAGAGTCAGATAGATCTGAAGAGACTCTAATGAGTGACTTCATCAGAGAATAGAGTAGAATATCGGCTGTCATAGAAGTTCTGACACCATTACAGAGAAAACCTTAAGGGTGAAGGCCAGATCAAATGACAGAGCATGGTGTGTAGTACTCTGACACAAACTATGGATATAATCACGTTTTCCTTTTTGCCTAATAATGATTCATAGGACATGCATTTGTAGCTAAATTATTTAGTGTTCTAGTACAAGACAATTGACAGCAGCAATATGTAATACTGTCTTGCTTGTTAGGCAGTGGTTTTACTGGCTTATTCATTGCAACTTAAATTACCTGACATGTTAATTTGCAGACTTGTCAGCTCTAATTAACACGATAAAAGCAGTTTTGTCGGTAATTGTGCATTTATTCTACAGGTACACTTAGCTTTAGTCACTTACAAAAAAGCTATAATTTTGAGACGAGAGAAAATCCATGTATGTCATAGTATATAAATAAAACAAGTTCAGTGTGTTTTCAGTTATTCTTTGCAGAGTTTATGAACTTAAAAATTACTACGAAAGATTGAGACGAGGTAGACAATGATTCTAGACCTCATTTTAACCATTGTGCATTGTCCAAATGTGATTGTTTGCACATCCTATACTTGAGGTCACGACCTTAAATAAAATACTGCTTTGTTAAAGACACTGCAGGATGGGGATACTGTATAGCAGGGAAAGTCAAGCAGAGGCCCATTCTTTACTCCTAGCATTATCCTAGTTTTCATTCATTTTCACTCTCATGATGGTCCATTCCACTCTCACATCTACACGGGGACTTAGCATTAAGCTTCAGGCTCGATACATGGACATGGTTCGTGTCCATTCTGATATTGATTTGGTCAAATCTACTTTGAAAAGCTATCGGCAAAATCTGGATAAATTTCATCATCGTGTGTATAGTAACGCACTTTCACTGGCTCAGAGTATTGATGTTGAAGTGTTCCCCTCATTTGGCTGGACGTCAGACACAGCGCTGTAACATTCAAGCAGCCAATCCAAAGGATTACTATAGGCTTAATCTGACAATAACATTCCTTAATCACATGATCACAAAACTGGAGACGAGGTTTGACTCTCAGTCAACTACTGTTGTCATTGAATTTGCACAACTGCTTCCACCAATGATCAGTGCTGATTCCCAGCTATTATGGCACAAGTTTCCTAAGGTAATGGAACTGTACGAGGATGATTTGCCATCACCAGGAAGTTTAAATGTGGAACTAGATATGTGGACCTCAAGATGGACAACAGAGACAAACAAAAGTCTAGTTGAGAGTTTGAGCAGTCCTGTTCATGCACTCTCACACACTGACCCGTACTACTTTCCCAACATCCATCAACTGATGATCATCATGACTACAATACCAGTGACTAGCTGTGAATGTGAGTGGTTTATTAGCCTCTTGAGACTAGTAAAGAATTGTCTATGTTCTAGGATGAGTGAAGAGCGTCTAAATGGACTTACGCTGATGCAATACCACCGTGATATACCGATCGCCCCTGATAAAATAGTAGATGATTTTGCTCGGACTCATCCAAGGATTGTCTTATAAACATTGTATAAATCTTTAAATATTAATACAAAATATTTCAACAGTATACCTATCAGTATTCTGCACGAGATATTGTGGTTTTAAAGACTCTTGCTCATTTATTGACTCCTCATCACATAAGTCTGGATCCGCCCCTGGCAACAACAGATTTCTTTCTTTCTGAATCACTTTAACTTTGATGTATGAAATTATTTTTAATAGCATACTAGCGTATAAACATTATCAGAAAGAAAAGAAAGAAAAATAAACTGAGCCCACAACCCAAAAACAAAATGACAACACGCATCAAAGACAAGCACAACACAAACCACAGCACACACGACGTTGAACGCACAACAAAAAAATACAGCTAGTGAATAGGACTCACGGTGCCCAGTCTAGAGAGCTGGGGCGGTGGATTAAAGAGTCTTTTACAGCTAGCCAACTCTCCCACCCTCATAGGGAGCAGAAAGAAGATGTTCAATTCGAAGGACATCCCTAAGTAACCACTCAGCTGAAAGAACAACTCTGTCCACATCACCATCTGGGATAGACGAATGTTGAGTAGAAATTTCACAAAGAGCAACTTCCATCTCCGCCAAAAAACGATGAACCTCTTCTCCTATTGCCAACGCCATAGCCGTCAGTCTTGGGTACAAGGTGAATGTGGGCGGAGCGCGCGTGCTTTCTCCCTGTGGGCAGAGCATAATATTATGGCAAGCCGATCCTGTAACATCACGGATGATCCACCGACGACAGTCAAGTTACAACGATGTGCGATCTGATAATAGCTAACCGGGTATAGTAATTACGGATCAACCTCAATCTGCAATCATCGGTACAATTACTACGGTAACGAACCTCTGGATTTGATCTAATAACTACGTAGCCTCGGTCTGCAACATTGATCTGTAGTAACAAACCTCAGCATTCAGTCTGATAATTACGGTAACGAAGCCCTGGGTTTTTGTCCAGAATACCCTTCCATACACAACAACCACGAAGAATTCCATTTCATGTTCGCCAAAAGGTCACAACAGAATTACAGGACTTAGAGAAAAAGGGGATCATCGAACGTGTAGATGGTCCAACACATTGGGTATCACCGCTCGTTGTAATTCCCAAGAAGAACGGTGACGTCCAAGCCTGTGTCGATATGAGGATGGCAAACCAAGTTATCGAACGTGAGAGACACCCGATGCCCACAGTTGAAGACCTGATTCACATTCTCAATTCAAGGTATAGCACCTGACCCAGAAAAAGTCAATACAATCAAAAATGAACCTCCACCAACCACACCCAGTGGGGTACGAAGTTTTCTTGGTATGGCTACGTACTGTGCAAAGTTCATCTCGAAATTCAGCGATGTTTCTGCTCCACTTAGAGAACTAATGAAGAAAGACACACAATTCCAATAGTTGGAGCGTTTCAAGAGATCAGAAACTCCTCACGAGTGCCAAAGTCATGGCATATTTTGACCCCAGCAATGAAACGGAGCTCACCACAGACGCATCCTTAACTGGTCTGTCCGCAATTCTGGTACAGAAGACATTTGACTCATCTGAGGAAAGAGTAGTAGCATACGTCAGCTAAACGCTCTCCCCTGTTGAAGCGTGATACTCGTAAACGGGGAAAGAAGCTCTTGCTATTGTGTGGCCAATCGAGAAGCTCCACATTTATCTGTATGGCAGTCATTTCAAGCTCATCACAGATTGCAAACCTGTGCAGCTCATATATGGCAACCCGAAATCAATACTCCAGCAAGAATTGAACGTTGGAACCTCCGTCTTCAGGGTTATGACTTCGAAGTCATACACACACAAGGAAGTGAAAATCCATCTAATTTTCTTTCATGTCACACGATAGCTGACAGAACACAGAGAAAGTCTACTGCAGAAGAATATGTGACTGTCCGCGCGAAAACATAGGCAAAATTGATTTTGAGATACAGGCGTTTGTAGCTGTTAACTCAGGCACCGCGCGAAACTCGAATATGGCATCTATAGGCTCCTAAATCTATCAAGAAGAGAGCTAGCTAAGTTAGAGCGTCGAAATCGGCTGTCGATAGCCGGGGTAGCAGTTAGTAGACAACCACATTTGAATTCCCCGCACGTGTACAGAGAATATAGCAGAGAAATTTATGGGGCAAGAAAAAAACAGCTTGCTAGGCATTAGCTACTTTCATAAATTCCTCTATTAACTGTTCTCTTACCTTCGTAGGACATTTCTTGAGAGTTTATACGAACTGTCGCAACGTTTCACAGCCATGCGAGCTGGCTTTAGGAGGCGTGTCAACTATCAACGTTTAACATATACGGAAACATTTTTGTAACGTAACGCACATTAAAAATTGCTGTTTTCTCCGTTAGCAAATCCCCGACTACCGGGTACAAAAGTAGTTATATCTTCTAAATTAGACTGAGTATCCGCCTCTATTTTGAACGAGCACTGCATAGACATCAATAACGTAGAATCCGGTGAAATCTCGAAAAACATTTTGCCCACTTATGGTATGTTTTCGCGTGGACGGTCACATGTGTTCATTTTCTGTCCATCAATGCAGTCCCCAAAGCACTGACCTTGGAAGAAATTCAGCTCGTGACGAAGCAGGACAAGTGAGTATCCTGGCTGATCCAAAATGGGGGATGGCACAGAATAGGAAACTTACCAAGCGAGCATAGAGAAGCCAATGAATCAGAGCTAGTACTCTTTAGCAAAATCACAGACGAACTGACCGTAAATGAACCATCTGATATCGTCCTCAAACAAAGTTGCATTGTTATCCCCACCAAGCTACGTGAGAAAGCCATTGAACTGGCCCATGAAGGCCATCAAGGGTTGGTGAGGACGAAGCGGTTACTCAGAGAAAGAGTATGGTTTCCTGGGATAGATCAAAGTGTGAAGAGAACAATTGAATCATGTATAGCCTGTCAAGCTAATGGACCTGACAATCGTCTTGAGCCTCTGAAGATGTCACCACACCCTCCACATTGATTTTTGTGGTCCTTTTCCCACAGGAGAATATGTGCTGGTGGTGATTGATGCATATACCAGATTCCCTGAAGTTATCATTGTGAATTCCACGTCAGCTACTTCGGTAATGCCTGTTTTAGACAGAATCTTTGCTACACACAGGTTTGCAGTTGTTCTACGCAGTGATAATGGTTCTCCCTTCACAAGTCATGAAATAAAACTATATATGGAAGAAAATGGAATCAATCACCAAAGAATAACTCCTCTCTGGTCTCAGGCTAATTCTGAAGCTGAAAGCTTCATGAAACCATTGACAAAAGCTATTCGATCAACACATGTCGAAGGGAAGCAATGGACCAAGCATCTCTATACGTTTCTACTCAATTACAGGACGACATCATACACAATCATGGGATATGCTCCAGCTACACTGTTGTTCAACAGAGAGGTGCGAACAAAACTTCCAATGTTGACACCAGATCCTGATCCTAAATTAGAAGAGAAAGATAAAAATGCCAGGACCAAAATGAAAGAGAATGCTGACAAGAGAAGCTCAGATCTCAAGATTGGTGATACAGTCTTAGCAAGACAACATAAACAAAACTAATTCTCAACACGATTCCATCCAAAACCCTTTCAAGTTGTCCCGGAAAAAGGTAGTGTGGTCACAGCCCACAGGAATGGAAAATATGTCACACGGAACATATCTCAATTCAAGTTAACTGATTCAACACTACAAGAGTTGTCTGAACAAGAAGACGATGAAGTAGAGGATCTGAACACCAATGGTTTTGTAATTACTCCTGAAATCACGCCTCCTCAACACAGTGCTCCAGCAAACCCGGTCAGGTGATTACAGAGAGGAAGGAACCTCCCTGAGCGATTCGGAACATATGTATATTGCTAGCTGAAGTAAGGGGGAGATGTAATGTACTGAACATTTATGAACAGAACACTTATTATTATTAGTACTATTGTCATTATGATGTAATGTATGCATCACGTGATGACAGTTGAGAACCACATGGTGTGATAGACAAAACACCTGGTACTAATGAAAGAGAATTGTCTATTGTCACCCCAGGCATCTGCACCAATCAGACGCTGGTGTCTTTTACTCTTGAGTTATGAAAACCCACTGTCTTACAGAAGAACTGGTGTACATGCTACTGTCGATGCCATCAGCCAACTCCCATTGCTACATATACACCACTAAACACAAAGGTAGAACCAGAGATAGTGTTACTGGCACAGCAGTGAGAGGAATCACCAGTGACAGTAGCAAATATTCAGTCTCAGAAGGGAGAGGATCCTATGTTAACGCTTGTGCTACACCATGTTCATCACAGATGGCCAGTAGAAGGGGATGTAGACTCAGAGCCAAACTCCTGTCGCCTTCTTGGGCTCTCTGTTTACGAAGGATGTCTCATATGTGGGACAAGTGTTTGTAGTACTGCCCTAAATGACGAGATGCAGTAATACGAGAACTTCACAAGAGTAATCCGGGCATATCCAAAATAAAAACCTCCAGAATGTACTTGTGGTGGCCAGGAATAAATGCAGACATAGACAAGTCAGTAAGACAGTGTGTGCCATGCCAGGTGCTACAGTCAGTACCACTACCTGTTCCACAAAATCCATGGAAGTTGCTATGAAGGCCTTAGGCCCAATTATGCTTAGATTTTGCAGGTCCCTTTCATGTCAAAATAATTCTCATTGTAATTGATACTTAATTCTAATGGATTAAGGCCATATTATGTACACTGACCACATCCTTATCTGCAGTTATCGAGGAACTAAGGACACTCTTCACAAAATTCGGTCTGTCAGAAAACTCTTACAGACAATGAGACTAGATTGTAAGTCAGGAGTTCACATAGTTCCTGAGAGAGAATGGAAGCAACAAAGTGACATCAGCTGCCTATCACCCGGCGAAAAATGGACTAGCTGAACGAGCTCTCCAAACATTTGAAAGAGATCTAAGTAAAGTGAAACATGGGAGCATGTTGAGTTAAATAGCTAAGGTGTTATTCAGCTGCCGAATCTCTTCACAAAGTACAACAGGAGTTTCTCCTGCTGAACTAGTATTCAGTCGAAGACCACAAACAGCCCTTGATCTTCAACACCCCAACTTAACTAGGAGAGTGGAGGAAGGGCAAGGTTGTCAAAAATGAAGACATGATGGACGAGTAATAGTGAGAGTGTTGGTGTCAGGAGATGAAGTCTTTGTTTGGAATCACTCATCTAGATAACTGTGGGTTCCAGGGGAGATTGTTCAAGCTACAGAACCAGTCTTATACTTAGTTCGTTTGTTAGATGGACAGACAAGACACTGTCATTTAGCCAAGCTTAGATCACAAATGATTCTCCCAGTAGATGAATCTGACGATCTAGATAGGAGTCCTGAAGAAGAGAGCAATATATTGTTTTGTGTTGTTCAGTGTTCATAGTGTTCCTAGATGTCAGTTACATCGTATAGTGCCGGTCAACTTCAGAAGAATGGTTTGTTTATCCTTGTGTTGTTCATGAATGTCCCGGATGTCACGCACAACCTGGCGTTCCAGCGCATGGAGGATTAAGTAAACGGCAACGGAACTGCTGTATGGTTAATGAATAATGTTATGTGGTTAAGCTGTCACATTTGAAGTGGCAGAACATGATGCTTAGCCTACTTGGATCATGGAAGAGGCAACTGTCAAGTAAGACTTATATTAATGAAATACTATAATCTTCGCTCAATAAGACGTCGATTGTGTTCACATTATGCATGTCAACTGGCGATAGTTCTGGAGCAAAATGGTGGCAAGGCTGATTTATACTAAGGCCATTGAAATTTCATTAATTACAGTATTGTTACTGTAGAGTATCTTTACCGTCTGTAAGACAAATTCCAGCCAGGTGGAGTACTAAAAAGGTTCTGGCAACAATTTATGAACCGTGGAGGGAGAACATCTAAGGGATGTGAGTTAGTGTTCCATTTCCAACTAATTTTTCTGTGTGATATTAATAATTTATAATAATTAACATAGAGATTCTCGGTACATTACAACATGAGAGGACCGTTTGTAAATACTATTTTATGGATCTTCTTAAAAACACTGCTCTTCAATAGAGGTGAAAATGTGGATCATGGTGTGAGTAAGTTACCTATTTTAATTTTATTGCAGTCTAGGACCAAACCTAACTACTTTGCAGGGTCCCAAAAAGTCTTCCTGCTTTCACTGAATATGAAAATAGAAGACGACCTGAGAATAAGAAGAGAGAGAGGGAGAGGAGAGAAAGGGATACAGTCCAGTGCTGCTGCTATATATTATAATACAATTAACATAATTGTATATACTCCTAAGTTTAATTATATACTTGTTAGCAATATTTATGAGCTTGATAGTAATGAATCACGATGAATATAGAAAGGTAATGGACCATGTAATTCAATGTGCATAATTGTCTCAACAATATTACTGTTAGTTATAGTATATGCTTGAAGATGCACATTGAATGAGCATGTATTTAGAACTGTGACATGAAACAGTATTTGGCTACTAATGACGCACATTATATGAATGAGTTTTCCAAACACGGGATAGTTGTCATCGACCCTCATAAGAAGTGAACATGCTCTCTGGTATAAGATGCCACTTTTTCTGACCCATTTCGATCTAGGATCAAGAATAGTTAATAATATTACATAGTCAGATGTAGCTATAATTTTTTCTTTTACCTGTAGCAAGTGCTATCCTTGAGGCAGAGTTTCATTATTGGTGGTCAGAGTTTAAGAATAGGAATATATACAAGCTCTCTTCTTTTTCAGTGTTTCTCCTTTTTGTTCTGTAGCCTACAAACTTCAATTTAGTTTCTATGATGGATCCTATGAGGTCCAAATGTAAGTTGTTACAAAATAAGATTGAAATTATGTTATGGTAGTATGTAAAAAGTATTATCTAGAGGTGGTGGCTAAAGAGATCACGGCTACAACCACATATGAATTGGTTAACAGAGACAGGGTTGCGATAATTGACCAGCATGTTGAGTTCATGAGGAAGCATCACGTTGCATTGAAACCAGAACTTGCATACCTACCACCTTTCTACTGGTTGCCAAAGCTGCACAAAAACCCATATGGCTCAAGGTTCATCACTGCTTCTTACAAATGCACTAATAAACCACTCACACAATTACTCACTATATGTCTTAATACAATTATTACTACTCATTTTAAGCAATACTGTGGCGGTATTTACACTAAAACGGGCATACATTGCTTCTGGGTGATTGATAATTCCCAGCAGGTTCTCAATACATTAGATAAGATCAATTATTTTTCATCTGCCAAACACTGTGATAGTTATGATTTCTCTA
>JAODVQ020393624.1:0-30014 GCA_025400075.2 Phenganax stokvisi | reverse complement strand
AGCCGAATGAGTAAGATCTTGAATTGCATTGTATTATAAGGAGTTGAATGAAAGCTGTGGATTTCCCTTTTACCTCGAATTTGATTGGTTGATATGTGCTATGGTGGTTTTATATTACCTTGATATTTTTTGAGCAGTATTTTAGTATTATATATTATTTGAGTAGTATTTTACTATTACATAACAATACTACTACAAATATTACAGATAAATTGCGCGTGTATAAATTATCTACGGAATAAATCGTGTAGTAATAAATATTTATTGTTTAAATAGTGTGGGAAAGCGGTAAAAAACGGACCCTAGCTATGTGTTTAGCAGAAGATGAACAGTATGGAGTTCGCGGTTGCTTTGTTTTGTCGCTTTTCTAATGATAAATTCAGCATGGTTATAATCATTTATACGAGACGTATTGGCCAAGATGGGTATTTTTTTATTGGAACAATTTGAACAGAAGTTGAACAAGCTAGAGTTGTGTGATAGTGCGAAGGAAATTATTGCAAAGGATGAGAAAGTTTTAAAGAGATATGATGAGTTGAAGGAGTTTTATGAAGAACATGAGACTGTGTCAAGAATGTACGATGTTAAATTGTACAACTGAGGCAAATATATCGAGCATTATGTTGAAAATGATGTGATGCTTGATCCGGAGATGCTGATGCAACATGACAAAATTGTGATTAATATGACATTGTCGTTAAGAATGTTTATAGAACGAAATACGGACGTAATAATGAATATCACGAGCTATTATTGAGATATGTTAATTGTATAAAAGATAGACATGAAAAGAAACATGATGCTTGTAAGATCTTGTCTCATTTAACTAGCGTGTAAATAGTGTATAAATTTAGTTGAAGAATGGATAGTGAAGAGAAGAGAAGAGTTTGTTTAAATTGGTATTTTGATAATGGTGTTTGTTATGGTCAGAGTGTTAATTATAGAGATTTTATATGTTGGACAAATAAATAGGTGGTTGTAGACTTTATGGGTGTTATAAAAGTGTATCATGTTGATAAGAAAAAATTCATTAAGTATTTGTGGTCGAAAGTTGAACATTTGAAAAAAGCCGAACACGACATTCCTGATACAATACCCTGTTATCTCACGTTTTATACAATATATCTTGGTTGGGGGTAAAAACCCGCAAGATGGTGTTGATAATTGGATTTGTCTGGGAATTTTACAGAGACGGTCATATTATTTTTGACATAAGACATACGATGCCTGTAAAGAATTTCCGTATAATTTTTGAGGATCGTCAAGATAAATATTTGAAAATGTTGAAAAAAAATGATGATGGAATTAGTTTTTTTTGCAATAAGGAGTTACGAGAGTTATGGTCGATAGTTAAGAATACAATACTGCTTTTTCCACAAACAGCATGTTTACCGACTAAGCTGCTGTTGAGACAGTATAAAGATGGGTGTCTGTGTTGTGATTGAGATTACATCAACATCCTATTCAAACAATCAAAATCATCTACAACCAATCAGAGCAATTCCCACCACTATATAAACCCTACACCAAAGGTTCAGGAGCAATCTTCGCTGTTGTCTTCTTCTTTGACTAGAAAAAAACAACAACGAAGATTGAATGTCAATAAAAGAATGCTTTATTTGTGAAAAACGGACGATGGAAATCACGATTTTGTTACAGGTGCTGTTGAGACAGTATAAAAATGGGTAACCGTGTTGTGATTAAAGAACGGATGTTCGTGTTGTTGTGTGAAAGACAATAAAAATTTGCGACGACAATCTAGAAAACGTTCTAAATTGTAAAAAGGTGGTTTGACAGTTGGATTTGTTCATTATTTACGCAATAAATTATGCGATAAATATCCCGATAAATTTCCCAAAAGTAAGCAAAAAGGGTGGAAAAAGAAAAAGGGTGGTTTTTTATTCCCTATTTTGAGAGGTATGATGAAAGGAACTATGAGATTGCATGGGGAAGGAAATAAAGCGGATAAATTAATTGATGAAAAAGTTAGATTTTGACGGCGGCGGCTGTATAAGGACATTAAGTTTAGTCTGACTAAGACCAAGACCAATATTTTCATTTTGAGGTTTTATGTTGTAAAATATTGTAAAATATTGTAAAATATTGTAAAATCTTGTAAAATATTGTAAAATATGTTGTAAAATGTTGCGATTCAATAAATGTCAATAAATATTTGTTGGAAAAAAATATATTTTAGAAAATTGTGTTTATTTACACGATTTATTGCATTTATTATTATTTACATTATTGAGAAGTTCGACTTCCATAATCACTTCTATTTTTCGTTTTTCCTCTTTAATTTTCATTAGTATCATTTTGTACATGTCGAACGGTCTATTATATATTCTGTATTTTTTCTCACTTTCACATATAATTTCATCATCTGATGAAGCTGTAAGAACCATACATTCAACGTCACCATATATTAGTCTTCTTAGATGTAATTTCATCGATGTTTCAACTTTTTCAATGTAGAGTGTTATTAAGGCATCATCATTTGTAGGTCTACCTTTTTTTCTTGTTATTTGCCTCATTATCTTTATATCTTTTCCACGCCCATTATTTCCTTTACTTTTTTTTTTAATATTTCTTGCTGGTGTCACCGTTGCTACTGACACTCCTGTTTCCTCTAATGTTGGCGTTGGTTGTGGTAGTGGTGGTGGTGGTGCTTCAATATAGAACTGTTGTTGTTGTTGCTGTTGTTGTTGTTGTTGTTGTTGTTGTTCATTCTATGGATATCCTACACTTTGTTGAAAATCGACTGGGGAAAGTAGATTGTGTACTTTGTTTTGGAAAACATTTAGTGTTTCTATATTTGACGAAGGTTCTACTTGTGGTTCTGGTTGTGGTTCTGGTTCTGGTTCTGGATTTGGATTTTTATATTTCTTGATCCTCATCCATTTTGCTACCATATTTTCTATAGACAATTTAAATTTTATTTTGATTTTTTTCTCTTTATAAACCTATCAAAATGATGAGAAACATATGTAGCTTAACATCATACATGTGTAAAAAGATGAAACTGTATAATACTTATTGGAAAGATAAATATTACACGGATTTAGAAGGATATGATCATGAAGCGAGCGAAGAACAAATTCTCTCTTGGTTAGAACGTGTCAGGATTTATAGAGCCGAATGGATGAAACCTACATATTTGGGAAATAATTTTCTTCTAGAAAAAATAAGTTTAGAAAAACATGGATGTTGGTGGTTTGATTATTTTGATGAAAAATATTATTTAGTAGATGATTTGAGAAGAAGATGGTTCAAATAAAAATGATGTTTTGAAACGGAAGTTTTTTATTAGCATGGAGATTTTAACGCGGAAAGTGCTATCGCAACAAATATTTTCTTATGATCATGATGGTAGTAAATCAAGTTTTATCGCGCAGAATAAAGGCACAACCATTTTACCCTATTACTTATTTCGTGAAATAAGTTGGTATAGAGGTATTATCTCAAGCATAAAAAATGCAAAGACTGGTAAAATTGATCAGAAATCCAACGACACATATCAAATAGTCTCAATATTGAAAAATACTACTGATTATAAGGAACAAAAAATCATTCATAAAATTATAATTGATTTAAACAGTAATATTTTCCCTGAATATGATCACGCAATCAGACATAGTATTTTGAAAGTAAATAAAAGTATAATGAATGATGAGACTGAAGATGGACGGTTAAGAAATTCAAAGTACATTTGTGATAATCATCTAATAACCAATGCTACTCTAAACTTTATTACATCAAAATCATTGGTTTTGGATAATTTGAACTTTGATGTTGCCCAGGATGAAGATTTAATACTTATTCAAGAAATAGATTTAGGACCTACATATATTGATAAAAAGTCGAAAGTTAGGTAAAGCAACAAAACCGTACGCCGAATATAAATTCACCATCATATATTCAGACAGTTGGATCTAAGAAGGAAAAAATGCTTGGTGACGAACCTTGCTATTATTTAAAAGTATTTGTTCACCCTATAATTGACCGGTATGATTTTCTTAACCATGTTCAAAATCTTCTACCATATACCTACATGTCAAGAGGAATAGCCGGTATAAAAATAATGAATGAAAAATGTCACGGTTTGGAGCTCGGAATACCAAACTGTATATGCGGTTACATGAGACTACACGCACTTACTCAAATATGTGGTGAAAAGAAAGTATCATGTAGAGAATTAAAACGGTTTTTTAAGGTTTATCTAAACACTTATATTAACAAGATCGTCGATTGGCCCGCATTTATATATTCAGAAGTGAAATAGAGTACCGATCTACTTGTGTAGTACGTCAATTTTTTCACTCGACCAAAATTAGCAGTTTCGTGTGATGACGTCATGAAACAACGTTGCTTTTCCCATGTTTTATTACAACACCGGATTTTTATAATCAGATAAACAGTCTAGTGAAAAATACATTAAGAAAAGAATATGGTAAAATAAAAGCTATTAGTGCTCTAACTGAAAATAACATGTATAAAATACTAATGATCTTACCACGCAAAACATTAAGTGACAAGGTATTTATTCTCGCATTGCACAAATATGCTCATGATGAGCTGGGAATTTGCAGATTATTCTCTTCATTTGAGGAACGGGAATATTATTGGGAAATAACGGATAAAGAATTTAAACCGTATATATATTTATATGTAGATATGGGTAAACAAATAGTAAAATATTAATATATAGCTGGTTTTGTAGGTATAGCATATTTACTACTTAGAAAATAAATGAAGAAATGTGTATAAATTGACACACAGGTTGTTGTTGTGCTTCACTTACTATTTTTCGTAGCAAGTAGTATTGTATTGTTTTCGTACGTTTTACTCTTTTATTATTAAAAATGTGTGACCGTGTTTTTTCTAAATCTCCTGCTAAACATGCGGTTCAATATCAAAGTTTAAGAGATAATTTTGAAAAGCTCGTATGGTACAATTATTACAACAAAAAAATGTTTTTTCGGCTTCGAGGTTCTTGGATGTAGCTAACGCGTTCTTTATCTCCGTCAATTTGGAAATAACTCCTGTTGAACTGGAGTGTTTCATTAAGGCTCTTGACCAGTTGAAATCATTTGATTGCAGTGAATTTTTCACCCTCTTACATGAACTTGAAAAACGTAGATTGGTCTTGCGAAGTAACGAGACGAAATAGGGTAGGATGGTTTTGGAACTTCAAAAGGTACTGAAGAGTATTCCGCGGAGAGTGGCAACACGGTAATTGATCTTGACCAAGAAGAAGATCCCGACGCTGAGGTGGTTGAATTGACCAACAGAAAAAGCAAAAAACGAATGGTGTGGGCAGATAGTGAATTTGAAAAATTCACATTTTCAAAAAATTGGAATTTAGACTTGGCATTAAAGAAGATCAAAGAATTTCAAGGGAAAATAAGAAAAATTGAAAATGTTGAACGTATGTTGATGGCAGGAAAGAGAAAACCGGTGCAGACACAGAGTGAGAGCGCAAGTGTTTCTAAAAAGAAACGTTTATCAAAACATATCACAGACAATGATGAGGTAGACACATGTTTCTTATGTTTGTTTTTTTGTATGAAAATAACTGGTGAATAAGCTAAGGAATGCATAATTAAATATAGCACACAAATCGTTGCTTATCAAAAACTTGGTGAAGATAATATTATGAAATTATATGAGGTAGTAAGGGGCAGAGTATAAAACAAGAATGTTTTTGTTTGTTTTTTATAGAGATGGGGAGATGAAGTTGCGTTGGAGTAAACGTAAGCATTTTGACTCAATCGAATTTAAATTAAAAAAGCTGCTAGATAGTTGAAAGGTAAACGCTTTGCAATGACGAGCAAAAACATTCTTATTCCTTACACGAACGTGTGTTTAAGAAATATAAGCAATTAAAAATTCATGTAGATAACGTAAATAGTCAATGGTCGATGGATTTAGCTGAAATGAACGATTTGGCACGTTTTCATTATCAATGTAAATATTTGCTTGTGTGTATAGACATTGCTTCGCATTATGCTTTTGTTAAATTGTTAAAGAATAAATCGAGTGAAAATGTAAAAAAGAAATTTGAAATGATCCTGAGTGAGAATAATGTTGTAGCATTAAGTGTGCAGTGTGATGAAGGTACTGAATTCCAGAAGATTTGTAAAGACTCAAGGTGGTCTTCCACTCAAAATCTTGATTTTTCTCATTTTTTGGAAAGTGGCAAAATTTGCAAGCTTTATTTATCTAGTTTCATTTAACAAAACTTTTCAACTGATTTGCTGTAATAAATACAAAAAAAATGGTAATTTCTGAACAAATGTGCTATTTTCCCCTTAGCAACCACCTTAGCAACGGATTATGTACTTTAAATCTTACCTATTGGTCTAAAAAGAACGTGCTTACCACTCTCCACTCCCTGAATTCTTTTGATTGGAACATCC
The DNA here is from genome assembly GCA_025400075.2 of Phenganax stokvisi. Lineage (NCBI taxonomy): Eukaryota > Metazoa > Cnidaria > Anthozoa > Malacalcyonacea > Clavulariidae > Phenganax > Phenganax stokvisi. Next base: position 23,595 of record JAODVQ020393624.1, on the reverse strand, counting down.
AGAAACCTTTCCTACTTGTTTACATGAAGTATTGCCTATGTTACAAGTACAGTGGTTTCAGAAACTAAACTAAACAGCGATTTCAAGCGAAGCACTTCCTTATTTACAATTCAAATTTTCTCTTTAAAATTTGTTTGCCTTTTAAACTTTCATTTAAAATGCGAAGGGCTCGGTCTAGTTATTCAAAGAAGCGAAAATTTCATGGTAATCAGCACACACAGCAATGAAACATGTCAAACACCAGTGGTGATTTCAGCCATAATGAACAGCCAACAGGAAAACGATTCTCAGCATCGTCTACAAAGCTAAAGCCTTCAAAACGACAGAAAATTGATGGTGATGGACTATCTATGGAGAAATCAAGCGTCACTGCGATTCGATTTGTGGATATGACAATTTTGTCTGCTGTATATAGCATTTTAGTGTGCAAGGAATGCTTTGAATGTTCCCTTATTTTGAGTGAAATGTGTACAAAACGAAAAGGGTGCGCCTCTCATCTTCGCCTACTTTGTTGTTCTTGTGGTTGGAAAAAGGAGTTTTTCACCTCATGTCGGGTATCTCGTTATTTTGAAGTAAATAGGAGGTTTGTGTATGCACTAAGGTCCATTGGTTGTGGTCGTGCTGCAGTAAAACGGTTTTGTGGTCTGATGAACATGCCAACTCCTCCTAGACCAACTCCATATGTTCACCACAATAAAGCACTGCTTAAGGCTGTGAAACAAGTTTCAATGGAGACAATGATTACTGCTGCTAAAGAGCTTAATGGTTTAAAACCTAACTTTAAAGATGGTCTTGTCAAATGTGGAGTGTCCTGTGATGGCACTTGGCAGAGAAGCGGCTTCGCCTCTCTGAATGGTTGTGTAAGTGTTATCAGCATTGATACAGGAAAGGTGCTTGATGTTGAGGCACTTAGCAAAGTGTGCAGAAAGTGTAAACTACATGAAGATGATAACAACACCCCCCAAAATGATGCATGGAGGCAAGACCACCAAGATACATGCAAGGCTAATTACCAAGGTACAGCACCAGCAATGGAGCCTGAGGGAGCATCCAGAATTTTTAAGCGTTCAATAGAAAGCTGCAACTTAGTATACGATGTGTATTTTGGTGACGGTGACAGTAAAAGCTTTGATACTGTAAAGGAGACATACAAGGATCATGGTATCACTGTTGCAAAGAAAGAATGTGTGGGACAATTGCAGAAGCAATTGGGAACAGCGTTGCGAAAACTAAAAAAAGAAAAAAGAGTTTAGGAGGGAAAGGAAAACTAACAGATAGAATGATTGATACGATGCAAAATTACTATGGAATAGCAATACGTAGTAATTCTGGCAATGTTGAAGCAATGAAAAAATCCATTTATGCTTGCTTGTTTCATTGTGCATCAACAGCAAAGCGACCTCTGCATGCTCACTGCCCAGAAGGTCCTGACAGTTGGTGTGGTTATATGGCTGACAAGGCAAATAAAACAAATAGTTACAAACATGGAGCTGGCTTGCCTGTAAATATTGCTGTGCAATTAAAACCAACCTTTGAGAGGTTAAGTGAATATATCCTTTTGTCAAGGTGTTTAGATGGCAAGACCCAAAATCAGAATGAGTGTCTGAACAGGATGATTTGGGAACGATTGCCGAAACAAACATTTGTTGGTTCAGATGTACTGCAACTTGGAGTACATGATGCTGTTGCCCACTTTAATATTGGATGTGAAGCTTCCATCCAAGTTCTTAAGAGCATTGGCATCAATCCAGGGAAATATTGTCTGGCTAAATGTTCTCGAAATGACAGCCTTAGGGTAAAGAAGGCGGATTATAAAGAACAAGACAACGTTAAATTGCGGAGAAAAGTGCTGCGTGGAAGGAAGAAGAAAAAGAGCAATCAAGATGCTGAAAAAGAAGGGGAAACTTATGGATGTGGCTCATTTTAGATTGCAACACACATTTTTGCTGAAAATGTGTGTTGGCTCCAGGGTAAGGTACATCTATTTAAATGAACCAAAATATTATCTCAAACTTTACACGTGATTTTCTGCATTTCTAAAATATGACCAATCTACTGTAACCTGAAAAGGATATTTCAAAAAATAATAGTGGTAATCATTTGAAACTTTCACAAATACTTGTTCTAATATTGCTGTGTGTTCTGAACCGAAAAAAAGGACAAAAAGTTTCATGTATGTAGAGAATTATCAACTTGCTGTCATTAGCCATACATGAAATTGTCTGTTTGCTCAGAACATTGAATGTATTTTCATTTGTCAGGAAATACATCGATTTTTTGTGGTTCTGAACAAAGATCATTTCTTCCTGTACATAATAGGTCTTTTGTAGAAATGCTTTGACCACAAGTTTCTAACTGATCTTTTGCACAAAACATTGCTGAAATTCTCTGTTCGGGGCTTGCAATCTGGTTACCATGTAAACAACATGTGTATGAAAAACATAATTTGAGTTGTTGTAACTTTGTTGTTAAAGAGGCATAAAAATTTATGGTTTAAACCAAATAATGAAATGTTTTCAATTTTGAGTGGAAGACCACCTCAAGTCAAAAATATGGGATGAATGTTTTCCATACACATAATCGTGAAATTAAGGCAACACATGCTGAAAGATTTATACAGACGCTTAAATTAATGATAAGAAGAACATTGACAGTCATTGGCGGTTACCATTATCCAGATTATCTACCCTTGATTGTTGAAAGACATAACTAGTCTCCTCACCGCGCACTCGGTAGTGGTATCACCCCTAAGCATGTTTTTTTGAATAGAAAAAAGATTAGCGAAGTTAGAAAATTAAGAGCTTATTTGGATAAGGGAAAACCTGTTAAGACATTAGTAAAAGAAGGGGATAAAGTAGAAGTGGTCAGAGTGAAAAATAATACATTAAAAAAATCGAGTCTACAAAGATGGGTTAATAGAATTTTCACTATCGACAAAGTGTATATAACCGACCCTCCCACGTACGAATTACTGGACAATGAAAATAAACGTATGAAAGGTGTTTTTTATTGTGAGGAATTGCGTTTGAGGAAAAAATGACTAAGGTGCAACTAATTAGTAATTCAATCAATAAAAACGGTGGTGTGAATAGTACCAATGATTTCACTATGCGACTGAGCGAAACGATTAATTGTGAAAATTGCGACGCATTCATCACCGTTTTAAATGTATCATAGTCTTTAACAACGAAAAATACTCTAAAGAACGAATGCAGTTTCAATTTTATGTTAAAATATGCTTTTTACTGATATACGGCTAACTGCGCATTTGAATATACTAGTGAAAAAGTTGTTGTACCAGAAGATGTATTTAATATGGAACATTTGCTTTCATTTCTGAATAGTAATTTAAATGAGTACGGGATAACTGTGGAGAAAACAGATTTTGGAAGAATTGTCATACATTTTTATCTATCGAAGACTTTGTGTTTTAAACAGAATAAATCAAGGAATGGTAAGGCTTGGAACGGTGCAGTGTTGAACCAATATAATTTTTTGGATAAAGACGGGAAAACAGAAGTAATAAAAAAAAGCAAATTTAATCACCAATACTTATATACAACCATTACCGGCTTACCTCGACTATACCGTTTCTATCATCGGTGATCATTTAGCTGATATTTCAGACGGACTTAGTAATATTTTAATATATTGTGACCAAGTAGAAAAAAACAGCAATTGGTGATACGAAAGCCAACGTATTAGCTCTTGCACCCTTACAAATAGAAGGGCAAGGTAGTGGTGAAACTTTCAATTACGAACCGCCGAACTCTATTAGAAGAAAATTAATAACAGCTGTCAGTCCTGAATTTCATGTAACATTATACAATCCGTGAGGAGAATTGATGAATTTCGATTCGGGTGTTGTTCAAATCGATTGTTTAGTGGAGTATGATTGATATTGAATTGGAAGCAAAAGATGGAGCGTTTCAAATTAATAAATACGATATCGCATACCCTTATTCGATTTACATGAAAAACAAATTAACTACTAAAAAATTTTATTGGGAAGTAGCAACATTAAAATGCACGAAAATCAAAGGATCATTTAAATTTTTTTTTTGAGAAAATTGGATATTAGTAAATTACAAACCAAAGACCAAAAAATAAAAATATTTGGTGGCAAAATAAAAAAAACATTATAAATGCGAATATTGATGAGGACCCCACAACAATACAATCTATATTATTTCAACATTATCTTCTCATTTATGTGAACGAGAGAAGTATTATATCATCGTATGAAATGATGAAAAGAACGTGTTACCTTCTTTCATGATTCAAAGCAAACAAGCAATAACCGAATCCGTTCATTTTTGGCTTGAATACGACGACGAGAAGTACAAGTTGTCGGACGAAATTCTTAAGATATCATTAAGAATAGACGATGAGTAATAAAACTAGCGAACACTATAAAAAGGTGTTAAAAGGTGAAGTAACATTGAGAAAGTATCGTAATACTCAACTGTTCGATTTAAACGTACCGGAAAGCATATTTGAAAAATCCAGAGATCAAATTGCACCACCGCAAAATTTAAACCATAGTTACCCGTTTCTGAAAAAACCAGCGTATCCTCAATTAAAAACAGTATCACAACCACAACAGAGTGTAGGAAAAAAAAGAAAATTTCAACATAGAGTGGATCCAGAAATATTAAAATACTTAAATTAAAATGGGTAGAAAAAAAAGACGTGTATATCGTCACATAATCGGTAGATATCGCAAAAACAATTGTAAACAACGAGACGGTGCATTGGGTGCGGATATGGCATTGGGTATGTTCCTACCGCAAATTCTGAACACTACAGGAAAAATCTTAAGAATAAATGAGTAAATAATTAATTATGTTTTATTTGTTAAAAATAAGTACATATTGAAATGTTATATAAAGACATGTTTGTTTCTTAGCATAGTTTCATATTTGTGCGTGCAGTGTGTGTGTGTGCGTGTACGGGTTAGAAAAAAAATGCCTCCTAACATCGTGTCGGGTGAAGAAGATCAAGAACTTGTTAAAAAACATGATCAACTTATAATTGACCTGATAGTAACATTATTTTGAAGTTATCCTTTTAACGTTACATTTGCTGAATCTCGACCTATTGTTTTGAAAGCTACACCGAGCGATAATGTTTTGGCAACTGATTATACATTTATACATATGAGAAACGAATATGGTTTAATTAAAACAAGCGATATGGAAATGCAAATGAAGATCAAAACCGTTACTGTTGCAGACGCTACTGCATATCCTGCTAATGGTATGATTTTTGGATTTCGACCATTTCCAGCGCGAACCATGTTCGGTGTTAAAAATATTACAGTGAACGGTAAACTCATCACCCTTACCACGAATTTAGAACATCTAATTTCTTACATTAGACATTTAATTACTGAAACACCTCACATGTATGAACCCCTACAAGCTTTAACAGGTGGTTATCATGATAAACCTGGCGGTAATAATAGTAGTGATAGTCTAGTAGCTGTTGATGACACTGGGGCTGGTTTTGTTAATACTGGTGCAAGAAAAAGATTACTTTTGACAGATAGGGGTGCAACATTTAATCGTTACGATATATTTGATGCGAATTGTTTTAATGAAAATGGTGGTGATCGTTATCTCCCTTCAGATTATGAATTAAAAATTCAACTTTTACACGTACAGCTAAAAACAAATATACGTTTGGCGGTACTGCTGAAGTTCTTGCTGCTAATGATGTCTCTAGCAGTGGTTTACAGCTTGTAGGTTTAATGTATAAACCAAATCAACAGTTAACAACAGCAATAAACGATATGATGGTGAAAGAAGATAAAGAAACTAATTATTTCTCGTATCAATACCATATTGTAACACATGCTTTAGCAGGCGTAACCCAGTTCATTAGATTTGATAATTTATCTACCGGTACAAAACCATCCAGATTAATCGTCGGCATACAGTCACAAACACGATTTAATGGTAACAAAAGTCTCAATCCGTTCAGATTTGAATTAAATGATTTTACAAGGTTTGAAGTTAAAGTAAATGAAGGTACGATCCACCCAATTTATCATAATCGACAGGAAGCTTACCTTGGTTTCATTAAATGTTTAAATCGGTTATACAGTGAAAAACCATTTACATACGAAAATTACCTAACTGACTATGGCTTAGTTATGGCTGATTTAAATGCAAATAAAGACTCATACATCCAAGTTTTACAAACTACTGCATCGGGAAATGTTTCACTAGAATGGGACTTAAGCGATGCTTTAGCTGTAGCATCACAACTTATTGTTATCGGAGAATATAAAAATGAGGTGAAAATAGGATATAACTCACCGCCTAGAATTTTGTTTACAGTATGAGAAAAAATTGTGTTTGCATAATGAGCATGAGAGAGGGTAAAGGTGATAGGAGAAAACCATATAATACCATAAGTGCTATAAAGCGCAATAATGTAGTCATAAATTATCATAACGGTATAACAAGACCGACAATACGTATCAACCCTGTAATTGCACGTAATGCATGAAATAGAAGAACAACAGAATGAGGGAAAAATCAAGGCGATAATCAAAATGATAATACAAATAATCACTCTGGAATTACACAAACTAATGATGAATTTATTAACGAAATTTGTGAAGAACAAGAACCAAAATCGATAAATGAAGTTGATGCAATAGTGGAAGATGATGATAATTATGATCCTGATGATGACTATTATGAATTTAGTGCGGATGAGTACAATTGTCATGAGGAACCTGAGGATGAAGAGGAGAATGAAGATCCTATAATACATATTTTAAAACAATTATTGGAATATAATAAAATAAAAGAAAGAGAAAAACAAAAGAAAAAAAAATCAGTTCGTACCGTCTTTAAAAATATAGCTCTCGTATAATTTAGCAAATAGAGGGAAACGTTATAATAGAGATATTGAGAAAAAATTAATGAAATTAAGTAAGTTGATTTTTGAAAAACGTATATTGGTTGATTTGCAACCGATGACTAGAAAACTTTTGCTAAATAATAAAATCGACAGACAGGATAGAAAGATGGTATTTGTAGAAGATTATTGTTTGCACACCATCTATAGAAAAGCATTAAAACGATTTCAGGAAGCAATCGAAAATGACAAACGTGGAAAAACTTCAACTGGTTAACGCAAGCAAATTAGAATCTTTAATTAATTTATTAAGTAAAAAAGAAAATGAAAATGAAATATTGAATAAAGTGTCGAAACCTCGTGAAACTATTGATTTTTTAGAAAGTTACGATCATGTGAATAATGCAAAAATACCGTTTGAATTACTGGGTAGCGAAGGCGTTAATTATTTAAAAAAAAAGACGAATATTTAGCTAGTAAAGATAAAGAAAAGGAATTTGTGATATGACGTGGTACTGTGGGTAAAAATGAAAAAAAACTTAAAAGGTGGTTTAAGGAAAAAATTAATGTTGATGATAGAGGTGTGACGGTGAACGGTAAATATTTTAGAATATCTGCTGAGGATATTATTGAAGATCTATCGCGTACAAAAAAAGAAAAAAATATAGATGAGACGGATATGAATTCGTTGTTACGCGAATTAAAATCACTTAATTTTCCAGTTTCGTACATAAAAGACCCAATTGTTAGAAGTAACTTTAAAAGAACAATTCCAACTCCGAATAGAAAATATTTTCGTGAAAGACGTGCAAAAACAACAACAACAACAACACCATTAACTATGTCCAGTCCGAGCACATCGCAATTGGTCACCGGTAAAAGAACCACCCCTATGTTAGATAGACTTAGACAACATAGTAGATATATGCAATATCAATTAGATAAATAAAAATGAATTTTTCATGTTTTATAAATCGGTTTATAAATACGGACGAATTAGCTGATATAATGAATAATCACCCTGTTTTGAAACAATATTATTTGGGTACATATCCTGCAGATATTCAACCTCTTAACATGCGTAATTGTTGTTGTTGGATATGGAATACGGATGAGAGCGATAAGGAAGGTCAACACTGGGTTGCTTTTTGGAAAAAAAATAATCGTGTAATATATTTTGATAGTTATGCAAACCCGGTTTCTTTCTATAAATGCAACTATTGGCGAGATTATGTGCAAAACATTCTAGAATGTAAAGTAGAAAATTTTACACATGTACAACGTCAATCAATGATATCGAAAACATGCAGTATTTGGTGTATCCTATTTCTATATGATATGTGTAATAAAATCAATTATTTACGTATTAGTAAACGTACTAAAAACGTGCATGCTCTATTTCAAAATGAACAGTATTTACTAAATATTATAAAAAAGTTATATGGTGAGATCATCGAAAGTATATATAGAGAAAAATACATGCAAACAATATGAATCAAATTTGTTGTAACTATATTAATATGTTAAGAAATAAATAATTTATTTACAAATTGTTACTTTCTACATCCTATATAATTGTATTATCTTCAGAAAAAACTCCTGTACGAATTTGCGCGTTCGAATACCCTTTTGGGTTAGTGTCGAATACGACATAACCGTGTCTGTTTTGAGCAATATCCTTTCGAATGTAAGCCATAGCGTCAACAGGAATTGTTTGATTTTGCGTAATGGTTTGTAAATTTCGAAGATCCATGAAGTTGTTGAAAAAAAACACCATATTGCAAATTGATGTGTGCATTTCTCAAATTACCATTACCATACTGCATATTTTGACTGACAAATATTACTGATAAATTATTATGATGAGCATCTCTGCTCGCTAGATTATTAAGATTTTCACGATTAGTTTTATTTTTAACCGATGCAACCATCAGATCATCCATTACCAGCAATACTCTTTCATCGTCTTCTTTTGTTTCTAAAATTGTTTCCAAAGAAGGTATACCTTTTTTACAGTCAATGAAACAAATCAATTTTAAAGATGAGAAATCTTTTTGTTTTTCAACTATTTGTTCTAATTCTACGTAATCGTCTTCATCTGCACTATAGAGAAATATCACTTTTTCCACAGGAGGATTAATCATGCAATCGTTGTTTTTTATCAATTGTTTAATGAAATGTGTTTTTCCGCATTGACTGGGCCCGCATATCATCACCATAAACGGGTGTTCAAATTTTATCGTACATTCTTTGATTCCTTTCACCTATACGCGTGTGAAAAACAAAAATTAATTTTTATACCCATAAGGAACCGTAGAAAAATCTGGTTTCACAACACGTTTATCGAACGTAAATTTAAACAATTTCGTTTTGTCATTTACACGAATATTTTTCTCATTTGTTCGACAAATTTTATTTTTATAAGTCACTTCGATAACACGACTGTGATCTTCCAAACAACTCTTCATTGATTCAAATGTGAGTTTTTGTTTCGCTTCACCTTTCAAAGAAAAAGCTTTACTATGTACGATCTCGTCGCAATCTACCACATTTCCGTATTGATAATCATTCGTAACATAAACGTAAGTTTTAGGACCGGTTGTACAAAAATTTTCAATCCATTTTTTGCGGCAATTTGCTTTTGTTTTAGAATTTAATTCATTTGTTAAATTGCCTAAATATTCACCTGTTTTCACTTTTTCATCATTCTCATTTTCACGAACATAAATGACAGAGTCCGTATCACAATATAACACTCGTTCTCTTAGACGATTTAACACTTTGAACAATTCTGAACACGCATAGGCTGTGACAAACGATGCGATGATGAAATTACGATTTTTTAACGAAACTAATGTCGTAGAATTGTGTGTGGTTCTTATTACATTTTCGCTTAAAAATTCCAAAGAAGTTATATTCACAGTGTGATCATTCGCTAACATTTGCAAATCATAAAGACTATCGATAAAAGAAACAGTTGTATTATTTTCATTTTGTGCAAATTTTCCCCACAACGAATTTAACAAAGCTTTCATAACCATATGTTTTTCGGGATTATGCTCGATTTTTTCAAGATCTAATAAGACACCTTTGTGTTCATGATAAGCATCGATGTATTCTTTCATTTTTTCTTCATCAATCTCACCGGTTTCCGTATGACAAGATTCGGGCGCTCCAGAACTTTCTTGTTTAATTTTCATAAACGTGTCGACATATTGCAAAATAATCTTATCTTTCAAAGGGTAGTGGTAAATTTCATGAATTTTATAAAGCTCATATCCATGCTCCAAAGCTTTTTGCACTTCCACACTTGTCCATGTGCCGTGAATCATGCGTTCATTATTATCGTGTTCACATTCGTCAAAGCTTTTACTGTTAGCACATGAACGGCAAAGCGTTAAAATTAATTTACCATCTATACGTGAAGGTAAAACGGGGAAAAAGAAGTTTTGCAGTGGTAACAATTCACATTTAATTAAACCGAAAACATTAGAAATTTCAATAGCATCGCACTCATTACCCACATAAATTTTAGGATGCATAACAGGATAAGAATTTTTCTTTTGCACAGCTGGGTATAATGACGTAAAATCAACATAATGTGCTTTATCATTTTGACTTTTAGCTTCCCAATATAGACATGCAGGTGAAGTCCTGCCGCCAAAAAGTGCATTGTGCGGTTCTAATGGTAATTTTTCAAACAAAACCTCTTTTTTCTCGTTTAATTCCTTCATGCTTAACTCACATTGTTTTGAGCAATCACATTCCCACATAATTACCGTTTCATAACCACACGTTTTTAATTCGTTAATAAAGCGCATACTTCTCTCCCGTAAATTATAATAGGTCTCGTTTAGTACAGAATTGAATGCATGTTCGTCATAACATTTATTGCATCTGTGAAAAAAACATCCGAAAAATTGATAAACAGTATTATGTCTCTCACAAAACCCATCAACATAACGTCCTAATATTTTGCGTTCACCGTTTTTGGACAAACGACTTTCTAACTCAAAAGATTGCGATGCTAAATCATTTGCGATTTCGTGAAGCCAACACAATGCGATCGCACTTTGATTTACATTACCCCTGTAACCTGTTGGTGGTAATTGGACAATTGTTAATGGTTTTAAAAAATTAAGACGGTAGATTTTCAATGGTAACGATGCTATAGTTTTGCAAGATTTATCAAAAAATGGTTTCACAAACGTAATCTCATGTATAAGTCTAGAAAAAATCAAACAACCACGATGTAAAATATCCACATTCATACGACAATAATAATATGTAGCGTCGTGGAACACATATTTTTTACCGCATTGCTCATCGTACCAAAGATTAAATTTTTCTAATTCCTTCTGATCATCGGGTAAATCAAAATAGTCCTTTGAAATCATATCACCCACATAGTTTAAATCCGTAAAAAGATACGGGTGATAGCCTTTGCACAAATTTGGCATGCCTAATGCTTTCAGGAACTGAGATAATCGCATAGCTAAAAACAAATAACTGTGTAGTAAAACAACATTTATTTCGGTAATTGTCATCGTGAGGATACTGTTACCTCTCATTATCGTTTCAGGAATTATACTTTTCTCAGTTAATAAAAAATGTGTTTAAAAAATCGTGTCAAAACGACCACTGTTGTGCGCAATCCAAACAGAATTACAATGCTTTTGCATTACATCGAAAAGTTGCGACATAACACTCAAATTCTCTTTTTCCTCAAATACATATTGAGGATAGCCACAACACATTACAGGGTCAATGGAAATGTCACACGAATGCATATCACTGTGAGGTAAAAACGAATTGAAAGTTTTAACAAAATCCTCTTTCTCGCAAACAGTGCAAACTTTCTGCACTACACAATAGAATGGTATAACGTAACCGTTCGCGTCTCAAAATCAAAAAAAATAACACTGTGTGCGCGGATTGAATGAGCGCTTGCTGGTTCTTTTTAATCGGTTTTACGAGACATTGATGACGTTTATCGTCATATTTTTTACAGTGATAACAGTACACTTTGTCGCAATTGTGAATCACGTGTCGGTCTTTTTTAGTAAAAAAAAATCTAGGTACAATTTTATAACACGTTTTACAAAAAAAATTTTTTGACACGGTGTTATATTCAATAATTCAGAGTTTCTCGAACGAAAAATTTTTTGAAATAAATGATTTTCAAAACATTTACGATTTCTGAACAATACATTGCACAAAGTACATGTGACTTTAACATCATTATCGTCATCGCATTGTTTCACGTTAGAATAACATTTTGAACATGATGAATTTAGCATGCATACGTGTGAAAGAGCAAATTTGTGTTTTCGATAATACTTCATGCATTTGAAACAGAAATGCGACAGATTGAACTCACTAAAAGATTTCAGCGAAATAATGTAATCGTAATGATTGTCGTTCAACCATAAGAAAATAACATCGTTCATTAAACGCGTTAATTCACCATTTTCATCTACTCTAGAATCGTAGACAATCGTGTCGAAATATTCTTTAGAAAAAACAACAAGATCAATTCGCAACGGTTTCAGATATTTTTCATAGACAACACACATTTGTGATATGCATACGGGCCCCTCATTCAATCCGGTTTCAGTATAATACGTGCAAACGTCATCATCAGAGAAAAATTGTTTTAAACTAGCATTCAAACTCAAATGCAACCTATTTGATTTCCCATCTTTAAGAACGAAACTTTTCCCGACAAGAATAGCTAAGGGTAGACAACAACCCCGAATTGAAAAACCAGAATTTTAACTTGAAAAGCACCTTTACACACATTGCGTTTGTATCGCTGAATAGGTTGATTGATTTTTACAAAGCCAGATCTACTAGTATTATTATTAGTTAAAAACCTATAATGTTTATCTCATCTTTTTTTCCGTCTATTTGCGTTTTGCGCAGCAAATTTCTTTGGAACAGTGAACAATGATACTGCACTAGACCAATTTTTATTTAGAATTGCCTGTTCACTACTATTGCAATGTTTAGAAAATTGATTCATGAGATACTTTTCAGTTAATTCTCTAATGCATATTAAACCGGTCGAGAATGGTCTAATCAGCGCATGAGAAAAAAACAAAAATCCATAGTCCTTGTCAGAATCACACATAAGACATAAAATGTTGATAAAATAGCGAAATACTGCATGCAATTCTCTTAACACATCTAAAGGATCATCCATTTCACTGTTACGTATTGTCATTGAATAGGTTACGTGTCGTCTATCGAGATGCGCACGTTCATGCACAAAATATATATCAAATTTTGTGTCGGAAATCTCAACACGTGCAGATTGAAGACCCTCTTCTGTAATATTTCTATAGATACTAACTAGCTCTTGAAGTTCTTCATCCGTAAAACGAGTCCCTTCAACCATATCGATAAACAACAACAATCTTTTTTTTTCTTTGGTAATTCTTTCTCATTGTGAGTTCCGTCTTTATTATCTACGACGTCAATGTTAATGTGGTCTGCGTTTTCAACACATATAAAATTACACGAAAACGAGACCAATGGCGATTCAGAGTCTGTACATAATTTTGCGCCCATTTTATACGCTCACAAGCGCGTTAATTATTTATTTGAATTCTGGTGAAACACTGATTTATATCGATGTAATATTTAAAATGTAAAATGGTGAAATTGATACTGTTACATATGAAGATAACGATAAACAAATTTTATTCGCCCAAGAGATATTTAAGGAATGTATGCTGGATTTTATCAACAATGAAAATTATATTAGGAAATTTTCACCGCTTGAATTAGAGCACAGACTTGAACTACTTAAAAGAAAAATAACAGGGCTACCCTCAGATATAATAATTAAAATTGAAGGTATTATAAAATTGATCAGAAAACATGAAAAAGAATATCAAGGAGTTAAAGTGGTGTGGTGATGGCTCGAACAAAAATAGTAAAGAAAAATATGCGACGACCTAAAAAATATTCGTACCGTACGGTGTAGGATATTTGGCAAAATTCAATAAATAAAACTACAAACTGAATTTTTTCTACTTATTTATTAATATTTTCAGTACAATACATATTTTAGCTTAGCTGATTCGTCCTCGCTATTTACAAGCAATTTTATGCAAACCAAACTTATTCTACGCCATGCCAAACAACAACCACGGATTTCAACCGCCTTTTTTTTTGCTTCTTTTAACGATTCTACCTTTTTGACGTGTTTTCTTTGTCTTTTTTTCCCCAGTGGATGAAATAATCAATCTCCGCTTTTGTAGCTCGAACAATCCATCGCGCCTTCTTATTTTTCGCCATATTCTTATTTCATTCAATAATTAATATCCGAATTCGTCCTTGCTATTGCATGAACAAAAAAGGTAGAATTCCTCCTTTTTGTCGTCTTTTTATTCTTCTTACTTTTCCATGTTGTCTTCGTCCACGAAATATGACACCTGCACCTCTTTGTCTACCCCCAAACATGTTACCTAACATGGGTAATGCCAATCCCGCACCCAATGCCAACATTAATAGTGGAAAAACACCATCTTTTTATTTTTTCTCATAGTGAACTTTTTACTGCGTAAATGAAAATATGTCTGCGCATATATGTATATAAATACATATGTACGTGCAGAGTTTATTTATTTATTTTTATAAAAAAACATGGCCAAACAAAAAGGCGGTCGCTATATGGGGCGTAGACAACGTGGAAAAAAACGAATTCAAAAAGGTGGTTGTAGTTTTACTAAAGCAGTTAATAATTTATGCGTGGCAACACAGGAAGCACTGTCAGATAAATTTACGAAATGGGGTAAAAAATTGAAAGTGAAAAAAACGCAAAAAGGTGGAACAACCATTGCCAGGATATAGGAATAAAAATTACACATTAATACACCCACGTTTTTACACACAATATTCAGAAAATTCAACATTTAATATGTAATTTGCTTCTATGATTTATAAATTTATCTTTATAAAATAAATCGATAAAATATTCAAAACGAGCATCTAATGTTTTCAAATCATGTTTTGCTTTATAGAATAAACTCTTTTGCTTACGTTTACATGATTCATAAAGGCTATCGTAATGTTTTATTCTACTGTAAAAATTGTAAAATCCTCCAAAATCAAAACTTCCATGTTGCACATTTTCAATTTCCGTGAGCACATTATAAGCTTCTTTCACACTCCGCATATAATAATGAGCTAATTCAAGTGGTTTGTTTACAGGTAAGAAAACTATTGAACGAATTCCACAAAATTTCGCAAACAAACTTGTGATGGAGTTTACTGTTCTTCGCTTTTTGAATTGAATAACACCAAACAACATTTTTCGCTCAGGATGCAACCACGTTTCAAAATTCAATCGACAATATTTCACGTGATGAAATTTGACTGGTGGATGTTCACAATCTGTTTTCCACGCATAACGTAAATCTTGTTTGTTAAAATTGCACCATTTTGAATTTAACAAACTCCAATTGAAATCGAGAATATATTTGAAATGTTCAACTTGTTCACCACAGAGTGTGAAAAAAAATGTTTTAAAACTCACCTTGTGTCACGCAACAAAAGCTACTAAAGATATAAAATTTTATTCACATGTTTTATACTCTTACATCTTTCTTCTACTTTATAACACAAACGCTTATCATTGCTATCATAGAATATTTGTAAATGATCTAAACCATAATAGATTCTCTTCTCATAATATTGTTCGTGAATATCAGGTAGTACCCATCTATCAAAAAAACGTAATGAGATACTTTCTACACGTTTTACATCGTAATATATGATATACTAAAACTAAATCGTCATACATTAAAATATTAAACAAATGTCTGTTTTCTGCTCTATCTGCACTAAATAACAATTTAAATCCTTTCCAACCATTTAAAATTGAAAACAAGAAGGGAAAAAGTGTATTTTCTGATCGACATTACCAGTGTGAAACATTTGTTCATTTAGAGCAGACCTATCTTTAACTATAACCCCGTTAGTCATGGCACAAATACTATATACATTTTCTTGATGAATTTTAGAATGACAACAAAAACACCCCTCATCCCAAATATAAAAACGTCCATTATTTATAAAAAACTTATATACCCATTCTAATGGTATAATGTAACTACAGGAGCCATATCTTACAAGCGCATGTATTTTTTCATAGTCGGCGAATGTTAATATCCCGTTCATAGTTTGATCATCATCAGCAGCAACTTCTTCCTCATCACCATTTTCATCGACCAATTCAATATATTCGCGCAAAATATCTTCATCGTCTCGTTCACACACATATTTATCCACTTGTATAACATTCTGTCGTAATGAAGGTTTCAGAGGTAATAAAGTTTTACTTGCATAATACAAATTCCATAAAATTGGATGGTAAGGGTAACATCGCAATAACTCTTCAACTATCCGTAACTACACAACTGATTTTGATTCTTTCATATAGTGGCATAATAATCTTGTACAAGGCATGCTTGATTTATATCGTACCGTCCATATACCACGTATATAGCATATGTTATAACCTCATATTTTGAGCAATGTGGTGTATGAAAATTATGATAGCTACAACATTTTTGTGGAAGATTGTACGCTTTCAGTAGTTTTTCTTGTTTAGCACAACCCATCATTTCCAAATTAATGCTTCTCACATTCATTTCATATTGTATATCCTTTTTGATCGTACCTTCCTTGTACGCCCCAAATGTTGCAGGATGATTAAAAAGAATAGTCAAAAAATCTAATATTTCTTTCTCCGTGAAAAAAAAAGAATCTAACTTTTTCTAACAATCGGTAATTTGTGGAGTTTTTTATCTGGTAATTTAAAGTTGCATTTCTACGCAACTTTTTTGGATAGTATATTTGATAGGTCAACAATTTTCTACTAGTAATTTCATACATGCTTACTTCGCATAAATTCCTGTCGGTACCATCGGAATAATATTCGCAATCCAACACATGTGTCATTCTGTTAAATATATCGAGACGACAATCGTTGATCAAATTACAATCGGCTTCCTTTAATTGATTCAAGGATTTATTGAAAACTATATAATCCGCTTCCACAAACCTTAACGATTGCGTGTGCAAAATGATTCGTATCACGTGCGATTGCAGTTTAAAAGTTGAGAGTTTACAGAAGAGAATCCATATTCTAGATTGTATGTTAGAAGAGAAAGGAGAAACGATCGAGAAAGGAAATGAATTAACTAGACATTTATGCGAAACTATTGGAAAACTTACACGTGAAAACAATGACCTTGCGCATAAACATGCGTCATACCGTAATACGATTAACACACTAAATGAGAGGATGATTAACGATTATCAACAACACGTGCGTTCGCAGACAAAAAGAAAACCGATAAGTCCGGCATTTCAAATACCTGAAGGACTCCTCTGCGGTGGTGTTCTAGAAATAGACAAAGTGAACGAGAAAACGAAATAATGTTGAGTTTGAAAATACTGTGTAAATTGGCATGTATAGCCACTATTGATGAAGATTTGGGCGACTTATACGTGGAGCCTTGCTATCCTGAAAAACGGTTGATGGTTCAACGGTGTGAGAATATCGATGCTATAACTTTAATCAAGGATTTCAATCTGAAATATGATGCGGAGTACTTCTGGGATGTTTTCAAATCAAAAACGATGTTTACGTGATTACAAGTAGAGAACTTCCATATCTAGACATTTTAAAAGGAAGCTGTTATTCTTTATACTGTTATGTATATGTGTTGGCTTTAGACCAATGTACGTTCGAGAGATGGTGTAAAAAGAAGATATTCGACCATTTTACTCTTATAAGAAATTTGACATATGAAATATTATATAATCACAGACTCTCAACTCACTCAGCTCAATATTTTGGTGCTCGTCAAGTGTATGAATTTAGTTACTACGGTTTAACAAATTTTTTTTTCTTTTATGAAAAAGATATTTGTACTACTTTAGCCTATTATGCTTTTCTCTGTAAAAATAATGCTTTGCACTCTTTGTTCACCCAATAATGTATAAAGCACTGTTTAGATATGTAGCACTGTCTAGGTGTAACCTTGTGTATATAGTATTAAAAAACGATCTTTTTCTGCACAAATGTGGTGTTGAGGGTATGGACTAAGTAATATAATGTTCATCCCATCATGTTAATATTCATACATATACATGCGTGTTTGCAATGTGGTGGTTCTTCTCGAACACTTATCAGTTTATAATCATCGTCAAAGTTTTATTTATCAAATTTCAACACATCGTTTCTTCTTAAAAAAAATTATCATATTCCTTCATGATGTCTTCAATATGCATTAGTTCGTTCACCTTAACAAACTTCGACACCTTTTCGCAACGGTTCAATAACAATTGCTTAACGTCATATTCTCTGACCATTTTTTGCACAACATGAGTCGGTTAATATCTTAACCATTCCTTACTATTTCCTAAATAACGCGCCAATTTTCCTTCATGTAAGGTGTTCGCAAAATTCATCATCACGTCAGCGTTCGCAAATGATACCATAATGAAATAAACTCACAGTCCCAAAAAACAAACTTTTTTTATAAAAACGGTGTGCATCTAAGACCAAGATCAGAACATATATTACAGTCACAATACAATTTATGCGTGCGAGCTTCTAGAAGTATACAGTTCACACCATGTTTTTCTACACACGATTTACGATGACAATAGTTTTCTCATCCATGCTGCATTGACCAAAATACGGTGTTTCACATTGAGTGCAAACTTTTCCATTGACTCTCTCAATCTCATATCTCATCTTGTGCCATGATTTGCTGAACAAATACGGCATTCGTATTTTGTCTTCAGTAGTTATCTCGTATATTTCTTCACCGTCTTCACCAATCAAAATCCAATTCACTCGTGTTTTTACGATCGGATATCTTCCTGATGTTACGGGAACTCTAACTTCAAAATTTTCCCTTATATCTTCTCTCTTCATATTTGTTACAGACAAATAATACTTCATTATGTATCACGAAATTTACAAATCAAATAAGAAATACTTTCTGCTTCATACTGAATGTTTACTACTACTACTACTGTGTGACGCATTTATAACACCGTGTCACAATTTCTTGTCTGTATTTTTTTTACACGTAATAATATAATAGTATTAAAAAAGTATAGCAAGAATTGAATGTAGTATGAAAAACAATACGATGACAGTTATTGACTATATACATTAAAGAATAGGTTTTTGGGTAATTTTACACTTTTGTAATTTATACACCATTTAGGTATACTATTTTGACTAATATATGATACAACATTATGTTTAGCTTCCATTAGGAATGCTGTATGTTTGTCATTAGTCTGTAAGGTTCCTTGAAAAAACGAGCGAACTCTTTCCACAACGGTGTTATTAAAAATCCCAGCTTCAATCAATATCTCTTCTTTCTCACCCATAGCCAAGAAAAATACCGCACCAACTGTTCCAGAGCAATTGTATTCGAAACGTGCAACGAGAATGCGTTCGCTCAACCTGTTTGTACATTTCGGCTGCATTCGCTTCCAATCAGTGATCACGAAATCAATATTATACTTGTGCAATTCGTTCCAACGTACTTTTTCACCATCAAAATCACTATAACAACATTCTGCTCTATATTTTTCATAGATAGATAGTACGGTTCGCACCCACACGTGTAATTCACCCGCCATCACCAAATTCTATACTTCAAAGATTCAATGTTAGCTGCTATATGACCAATATCTGGATTATGTTTGTCGCTATCCTCGCCTTTTATAACTTTATTTTCCATGTTACACCATATGGTTATCAACATATTTTCACAATTAATCACATGTCTATCAACACCTCTAATAAAAGGATTTTAAATCCCACTTGCCAATATAAAATCCCGACATTTTATTTTCTCATATACGACAGTATTATTCAAAAAACACCATTTTAATTCAACACATTCCGCTTCATAATCGTTCAAGGGCATACATCCCTTACAATGCTCCATTATCAAAAACTAGAACAGAATTCCAAAAATAATGATAAATACTGTTAACAACAGCTCTCGCATTTCCAACAGCATCATACTGTCTGCCCGCTATTCGTTCGGTATTCGTTTTATTATAGTCTGTCACCAGTTAAAAAGATCTCTATCAAATGTACAATCGTCTCGTGTTGATCCAAAACAACCCATACTAATTGTAATTATAACATAGATCATTAGAACTATAAAAGTAAAGCCCAGTAAACAAAGAGAAAAAACTGCGCATATCGAACAAAAATTCCAATTGTCGTCGTTTGCCATTCTTTAGCAAAGAAACAAGCCAACAAAAAAAGGTAAAAAACAGTACAAACTAAATCAACCTTTCTTTGGCAATCCAGTGAAAGATGCACCATGATACGGGTCGTGATCTTAAGACGTACAATTTGTTCTACCTTTCATCTGACAAGTTTGCGATATAAAATATATGCAATAACCAAATGCGCCCACAAAAAGTAAGAAAAAAAATACCAATACAAATTGACAACAAAATTGTTTAATTGAAACCATTTTTAACTCTAAATTCCAATCTGGAAATATCTTCAGAATCAGTACAACCAATGCTGTCTCGTTCAACGATATATGACAACGTAAAGCTGGTCGATCTATTTCTTCAAATATAAATCGAACTAAATCCTCTTCAATTATTTTGTACATACATACGAAATCATAAGATATAAACTTAATTTCATACCGTAAATATTTACTTAATATTTCACAAGAACCTTCTAATGAAATTATATGATAAAAAACACAACCATAATAGTCCAAACTATATGAATTCTTCGAATACCAATGCAACCATACGAGGTTCATTTTTTGATTAAAAAACGGTTATTTCCAACCGCGTTACGTGCTCTTTATCCCAAAGTGATTTTCCGAACTCCTCACTACAAATGATAGGTTCATCAAGCACTGAATCATATATATGCTCGTAAATAGGTTCTTCACTTATACAATATGTGTCAACAAAAGGTAAAAATTCCCAAATTTTCGTAGTGTGATAATATGCGTTAATTATTTCGCGAAAGCAAAGCAAAGAAATTACTTGAGCTTGTTGGCAATCATGGTTAGCATAAAACTCATGACCATCTCTGGCATTGTAACAACGTGATTTTATTGTAAAACACCAATTCAATTCTACTTGATTTATTATTTTTATTTATATACAGAAAAATCCAATCTAGCTATGTCGTTAACGTTATCAATAGGTGAATTGTACTCATAAAAGACCCACGGTTTTATCGCCTTATATATATATATATATCAATAAAGCGGGTTCTTGAACTGTATGAACTGTTACAAAAGAATTATTTACAAAATTATCTTCCTTATTATATTCAAGTAATATTTGACGAAATGCGTAGAATCCAATTTGACAAGCATATTGATAATCATAAAGACCGAGTACCAATACAAGTACCAATACAATGGTACCAATGGTAAGTACCAATACAATGTCACTTTCAAAATTACTTTCTTCACGATATCGAGCACGTTGCTCTTCAGACACCTCCAGACCCTTTCCGTGTGGTGAATCCTTAAAGAGTCGCCAAAGACTCTCCCATATTGTCTCATTATCCATGTTCATATTTTTGGAAATATGTCGTTCCTTTTTCCTCTTCTTCGATATTCTTTTCTTCTCTAACAATCGTTTCCAATTCTTTCTTTATAGATTCGCAATATGTGTTGCTCTTCTCGTGCAACAAAGCATTCTTCTCGTCTAACAATCGTTGTAAACACTTGACCGACGCAGTCAAATTATGCAAATTTATCTCTTGCCCGATTATGTCAAGATTTAACCAAATCTGGTCATAATACTTTTTCTTTGCAGAATTATCACCCACACGATGCATACAACCCACAATGTTATCCTCATACTGCACTCGATACTCATCTTATTTTATTAACCTTTTCGCTCCATCAAATTTCAATTCATAAAGTCTAATGTAATGCAACAACTACTTACATAAAACACGTCTAACGAGAGTTTTCAGCCACAACACGTGTAAAAATTCAACAAATTCCATAGCTCATTTATTTTTCACAATGTATTTTTGTATTAGTAAGTTTTCGTCCTTTCAATATACTAGCATAAATATAATATCATTGGTTGAATGATTTCTCAAGACATTGCATATTCATACAGTATGTGGTAGACGGTAATTTTATAGTTTCAAATTTTGGCAAACACTTTTTATTACACATTTGAGCCAACATCAAATCCACCAATTCAAATGCTAATTCATTATATCTTATAAAAACATCAGCATTATTCTCTATAATTTTTTTAACGCGTGCAATCTCGTCATCATTATGCAACATTCGCTCATATTCAGAGAACACAGAATGGTCAGAATAAAATGAACGTAATTCATCATATTTTTCTGAAATCATTTTATCTCTAAAACAAACAGGTATACAATCGCATAAGAGTCTGCACATTTTTCTGTGCATTAATATAATATAATCACTGTTAGTATGCAAAACGTCTTCACTCGGATAACAAAATACGCACATTTTTTATCTTTGTCTCTTTTCCAACAATCTATCATGCGCGTCAAACAACCTCTCAAGCTTATGCAGCATTACACACTTTTCGTTATTGACTTCATCTCTTATACAATCCAATAACCCAAATGCTAACTCGCTATCTTTTTGTACACTCATCATTTTCCTCTATATATTTAGCAGTATAATAACCAAAAATATCATCATTATCATGCAAAAATCTCTCATAACCGATTAAAAAACACCCAAGGTCCAAATAATATGATTGCAATTCATCATGTATTTTCGATACATTTTCATCATAAAACTTGTGCAAAACACAATCACATTTAAATGGTGCATTATTCATACATATTGCTTCATCCATAATATTAATATAGTCACTTCTACAATCTGTTTCATCCTCACTCTTATCATTACACGATTTACACATTCTTCCTACTAGTGCAACAAACGAAACCCTAACATCTAATGCCGCTACACACTATGATTTATTCTATTAAATACCATTTTTTAATAGTAACACCCAGTGTGGCCAAATGGTAATAGCGTTAGACTGTAGTTATAAAGTATGCGGGTTCAAATCCCGTCGCTGGGACACCTTGGTTGGCTTCGAAGGACAGATTCCAGTCCCACGTTGTCGCCGAGGTATTTTTTCCAATAGGATTTTTAGTCTCGTCATGTAATAGTAAAATACTACTCAAAAAATAGCAGGTAATATAAAACCACCCAAGTACATATCAACCAATCAAATTCGAGAATAGAAAGGGAATTCCCCGATTTTTTCAACTCCTCCTCCTTATTATACTATGCAATTCATAATCTTACTCATTCGGCTCAACCACGGCTTTGGAGAGCGGACCAAGCCAAACCCCTCCCCATCACACCATCTATTAAATTACACATAAAAAAATCCCCAATCCTCTTGCAAATCAAACACGCATCATCATTGTACATCATCATCATCATTGCATCATCATCTAAAAAAACACACAACAATATTAAATATTAACAACTACCACTCATACTTCATGTAAACAACAAACAAAACAATCGCAAGAAAACTGAATCTAATTACATTTTGCACCCCCCCCCCCCCAAAAAAAGCCCGACTTTTACCATTTTTTGGCTGACTCTGCAACTTCTTGTAATAGTAAAATATACTTATTTTGGCTTAGCGACT
>JAODVQ020393623.1:12187-39431 GCA_025400075.2 Phenganax stokvisi | reverse complement strand
ATAATAACATGACATTGTGCCAGTATACCCTTGGGCCTTTTCGTCCAGGTAGACCAGGAATACCTTGAATACCTCTGGGACCCTAACAATTCAGAGATTATTGTGGTGAAAGTGAGTGAGGCAAGAGCTTACTTGTCTGCCATCAGGACCAGGTGGACCTTGCACACCAGGCTAGAGAAATATAGAAGATTGAGGCTGCAATATGGTGCGGGTTTATAGCTAGAACTACTTACAGGTCCAAATACGGGGTCTCCTGGTTCTCCCTTTTGTCCTTTTTGCTATTCATCATAACACATAATATAGTAAATATATCACAGAGCAAAAGTAGATGATTCACTTACTCCTTTTAGTGAGAATACAGGTGGCTGGAGAAAAACACGATAGATCATAATTGTTCAGTGGGCCTTTAGTGTAATATTCTTACCGGAATTGTAGTAGGTATTCCAGCATTGACTTGCCGTAAGAAGGCCGCTGTAACAGTATCGATATCAACCACTTGGTTTCCAGTCGTAGCGCAGTTAGGATCGATGGATTGGCACTGAAGATCAGCAACAGCATCCTCTGGTACTCTAGGCCCAGAGCATGAGATGATGTAGAGTGATGCAACGATTCCCTACAATACAATTGTAGAAGCATTAAGTTATGTTATGCAGTCATTTAAACATTACTTGATAAGGATTTAGTCCGCTTGGATCAGCAAGCATAGAGATGAAAACGGTGTCAGCGAGAGCACCATGTGTGAATGCCACCGTTGGAGTAGTAGCATTACAATCACTATACAGGGTCAAAACATTATTTTCGACACAGAATTGAATATGGTTGAATGTCGCAGATGTAACGGGAAAGGTGGCAGTTTGAGTACCCAGAGTGTACGTGACACCAGTATCAGTGGGAGTGATACTACCGATCACTGTGCTGGAGGCATCAATGAACTGAAGTAGTGGATTTGTGTTTCCAGCATTGGTTTCAACTACAAATGAAATACAGTAGTTTCCACCAAGTTTGTTTTTCAGGGAACTAAAGGGGACGCCAGTTGCACTGTTTGTAGCACCATAAGCTCTTCTACCAGGACACGGGCCAGCAAAATCAGTGTGTATTCCGTTTTGCCCATCAGTAGCAATGAGACTGAAAAGATCTTTAAAAAGAATTATGATGATTAGCTGGGAGTGGCCTATATTTAGGAGACTCACTATCCACTAGACAAGAGCTCTGGGTTGGAGTAGTTACTTCAGCATTTGCTGAGAAGCTCAGTAACGCAGCCACTGCTAGAAGTAGCCTGTGAAGATTATTATTTGTAGAAATTTAAATCATACTGTCAACCTCTATAATATAGGCAAATATGATTTATTCCAGCATAATGCCTAGATTACAACAAGCATAATGAATTCTTATGAACGGCTCAGGCGGGATGTTATGTCTACGTGTCTTATAAGAGTATATTATTTCGCTCCAAGTTGTGTCGAGTGCGGGTTACTAACCTCATTTTGCAGCGTAGCGCCTGCTACACCCCCGACGGCTGCAGGAATCTTGCAGCGAAGAGTGCAAACAGATTGCGACGACACCAAGGAGCCGGAGCGGGCTGGCCGGCTAGATAGGTAGGGTATAGAGGCAGGGTGGAATTTGCTGCAGTTGCCGCATCTAGTGGCCATTTCCAACGCAAATGCGCCCGCCCACAACCCGCTGCAGAGGCGCAGACAAAGGGTATTATTTCACACAATAAAGCTAATGCAGCCACTGTCGAGAACCTTTCGAAAATCGCGCGCTTATTTCTCTGTTCGGTACGAATTTCTCTCCGGTTCAGAATAGAACCTGGAGCTAGAATAGACCGTACGGCTAAACAGTCCGTACGGCTATGGGCTGGACATGGGCCTCAGTGCGGCTAAAACCGGCCAGTATTGTGCTGTTGTTAGCAGTCTTATAGCTCGTTGATTTGCGGCGTGCCTACCGGCTGAGCTATACCTCCGTTCGGTAGTACGGCTAAAAGAGGCCGGCCGGCCGATGTTTCATGAACAACTCACAGGAAAATTCCACACGGTTTTATTCACGAGAGAGAGAGCATTTTTTCGCGGGCGGACTTGCTACGCTAACGGCTCACGTGATGCGATGCGCATAGAGGAGCAGCGCAACATGCGGTGGTGTACGCAGGCGCGGGAAAATTTGATATGGGGGTATAATGTACCAAGGTATACTTAAGTTATTTAGGCTACGAACTCTGCTACTAGCACAACTGACTGTCTTTTGTTTTCTGTTTAAATGCACTGCATCCTGTACATCTTGGCTCTCGGCACAGTCAAACCATATCATTAGCATTGGCAGCTCCTGGTCGACATATGCTTCACTATTGCTCACAATTACTTTTGTCTGCAAACAACAGAGACTATAACAGTCTACCTTCAACATGTATAGCACAGACTTCCAAGAGTGTTACAGAATTTATATTGTGACATTGTCCTTACTTTGACCATAAACTTAGTGTGACAGGTCCGTGTGGCATTTAGTGTTGTGTAGTGTTAAGGGTGCTAGAGTTCTCAGGTTATAGATTGCTGCAGAATCCAAGTGGCAAAATGTACAAGGGTGTCTTGTGCATTTCTATTGCCTTGACATTACTATATGATGTGACAGCTCTTGTGAGTGCAATTGATTTGTGGACACAGTTTTATCAGCATTGATTTTGCTCCATGTCACAGATAGGTCCACCTGGGCCGCCGGGTCCTCCAGCCAACAATATCGGCCCCGTAAGTACATATATAATACTGTTTCCAGTAACTGTATCTCTAAACAAATGATCTTCATAGGCTGGACCCACTGGAGCACCTGGAGATCCTGTAAGTTTGTTTAATTTTCATCTGATATATAGATAGCTATTATCATTATCATCCCAGGGAAGTTCTGGATTAGATGGTAGGGATGGCAAAGATGGAGATGTGGGCCGAAAAGTGAGCAATTATCCAGATGCTAGTTAAGTTGATTCACATTCAAAATGATCTATATTATATAGGGAGTTCCAGGAAGACACGGGCCTCAGGGTCAAGCAGGTCCACCAGGTCCTCCAGCTGTAAGCACAATACCGTATAGAAGGAAATCTTTGAATAGTGCAAATTATCACATGTTTCATAGCGCATTATTTTGTACAAAGTGTGCCTTCCAAGCATATATAAAAATTTGCACCAACTAATATTTCACAATATACAATATGTATCACCAAGTTTGAAGTACCTATCTCTCCTAGTTATATTTGAAGAATTTTGAAACATTATTGAATTTATCTGTATGTAACAAATTTCTGTGTATTACAAACTTTAATTAATCTGAAACACGTTTGAAGACTCTAAATTACCATCTAGATTCTTCCAGCTGGTTTCTTTGATTCCAAGGGACCTTCCCCTGAACTGAGTGGAATCAAGGCAAGTATTAACCTCTATTACTGCAGAGCAAGTCATTTTGGCATTTTTCTAGGGAGATAGAGGCGATCCTGGTTTTTCTGGGTCTATTGGTCCTCCTGGACCGGCGGTATGTTACTACTATACATGTGGTGTGAGAGTCAATCAATTAATTTTTGGGATGCAGGGTACCCCTGGACATCCTGGAGAGAGAGGAATGAAAGGAGAGACAGGAATGACCGGAGATAAAGGTCCAAAAGGACACCCAGGAAATCCAGGACCACCGGGAGAAATTGTAAAAACCTATCTATTATAAACATTTTAATAAAATCTCAATTAAAGGGTGATGTTGGATCACCAGGAGTACAAGGTCCCCCTGGATCACCTGGAACAAGAGTATGATTATTTCTTTTTACACAGTAACCATTTCTTTTTAACTTGTGTAAAGGGTCGAGGTGGACCGGCTGGCTTTAAAGGTCCTACTGGACCAAAAGGAGAAGCGGTAAATAAAGAAGTTCAATTAAAAGTAGCAGGAAATAACTATTGTTTGTATCAAAGGGTCCAGCAGGACCTGATGGTCCTCAGGGAAATGTTGGAGCTCCTGGAAAGAAAGGACGACGGGGTTTTATGGGTGACACTGGCCCAGACGGAATAGCTGTGAGTAAACCTTAAAAAGTACTAACATCCTTATCACAAATATTAGGGAGAACCAGGATCCAAAGGAGAGAAGGGGCAGAATGGACCTGATGGCTTTCCAGTAATAAAATAAATTGTTACACCTATGCAACTATTTTTTGGTAATTTTTAGGGCCCAACTGGACCACGAGGACCAGTCGGACCAAAAGGACAGAGGGTAAGTATTCTATATAGAGTGTTTTCCCTTCACCGAGTCATATTTTGCTCATTGTTGTCCATATGGCAACTGACTTTGTTTTGACTTTATCCATGGCACGGAGTTCATAAATATTGCCTTAGACACCTATTGTTAAAGACACTATATACTCAGGCACAAAAGAACAATGTGTAACAGAACAAAAGAATGTGCCATTTTCTTTACATGTAGGGCGGACCTGGCAACATTGGACCAGCCGGACCCCAGG
Source organism: Phenganax stokvisi (assembly GCA_025400075.2). Lineage (NCBI taxonomy): Eukaryota > Metazoa > Cnidaria > Anthozoa > Malacalcyonacea > Clavulariidae > Phenganax > Phenganax stokvisi. The sequence goes on along the minus strand of JAODVQ020393623.1, from coordinate 34,951 downwards.
GATTACCTGGTGCTCCTGTAAGTCAATAGCAGTATGCACTGCTCAGATACATTGAACCATTTACTATTACCATCAAATAGGGTGATCAAGGTGTTCTTGGAGCTCCGGGAGAGCCTGGAGATCCTGTAAGTTTTAGTTTTTGGAGAAGAATGAAATGACATAATTCATAACAGGGTGAACCTGGGAGAGTAGGTCCTCCAGGGTCACCTGGTAGAGATGGTGCTCCAGGAAAGGATGGAAATACTGGCATTGCTGGAGATGTGGGTCCACCTGTAAGTCAGACACTGTTTCTCAAGCCTCAATTCCAATTTCATCTTTTCTAATAGGGACCTGAAGGTCTACCTGGTCCCATTGGTCCACCAGGAACTGACGGAGTTCAGGTATACAGCACACTCTATGACCTGCACAGTACTCTGTTTGTCTTGTGTGATACTATAGGGGCCTGGAGGAATGGCTGGACAGAAAGGAGAGCAGGGGCAAAAGGGAGCACAGGGAAAGCAGGGCCAGAAGGGAGATGCTGGACATCCAGGATTACAGGCAATATTTTTACACCTTTATTTTATTCCTTCATGAAAATTCTCTTTGTGCAGGGTTCTAGAGGCCACCAAGGTGCACCAGGCCTGGCTGGAGAAGTTGGAGAAACAGGAGACTTGGGTCCTCAAGGTCCACAGGGACCAACCGGGTCTCCAGGTGTAAAAGGTCCTGCAGGAACTGCTGGAGTTCCTGGTCTTGATGGCCGCCCAGGAGGAGCAGGAATTCCAGGAAAACCTGGAATCACTGGACCTCCAGGTTTATCAGGACGCCATGTAAGTATAGGATAGAATGTGATCTATAATTAGATAAGTATTTGTTGGCTCATTTAGGGACAAGATGGTGAACAAGGAGAGCCTGGACTCTTAGGTGCTACTGGAGCTCAAGGAAAGAAAGGAAGACCGGGAAGGGCTGGACTAACAGGACAAACTGTAAGTTATTTCAAAGTATATACTAATTTTATTTTTTCAGCACTATTTAAAATTTGTTAGGGTCCACCAGGTGATGATGGGGATCAGGGAACTCCAGGTGATGCAGGACCTCAGGGACCGCCCGGACCTAAAGGACCCCCTGGACTACTTGGCGAAAGAGTAATTTGATAACTCCATTGTAAAGAAATGCACAAGTATATAATTGTTGTTATAGGGTGAATCTGGAGCACCTGGACAGCTTGGTTTACCAGGTGCGGCAGGATCTACTGGGCCGAAGGGAGTAACTGGAGAACCAGGATCAAAAGGACCTGATGGAGACAGAGTATGTGAACTCCATGATACTAATAATATGAAAATTAACTATTTTTAATCGGCACATACAGGGTCTACCCGGTTTACCAGGACCTCCTGGAACACAAGGATTAGTAGGAGATCAGGTATTTTAAGTTTCAATATTATAAACTTGTTCCATTGACACTATATTTCAGGGAGATGTTGGACCAACAGGACAAGTTGGAGCTGAAGGCCCACAAGGATTCCCTGTAAGCTTCTAGCATAATATCAAAATCAATGTAAATGGTCTGTTTTATTGAAGGGTTTGGTTGGTTCAACTGGTCATCAAGGAGAGAGTGGAGATAGAGGACAAACAGGAACACAAGGAGAGAGGGGTGAACCAGGTGAACCAGGCAGAAGTGGTCCACAAGGCGCCCGAGGAGAAACAGGCGATGATGGACCTCAGGTTTGCTGACCACTTTGTTTAAAGTTCTGATAAAAATTGCTTATATAGGGTGCACAAGGAGAGATTGGACCTGCTGGGCACACAGGCTTTCAAGGAGAAGCGGTAAGCAAACTTTGAGGAATTTAGGTGAAAAATACACAATTGATGTATAACATAGGGTCCAAGGGGTCAGGAAGGTGATCCTGGAGATGCTGGAAACCCTGGAATTCAGGTAAAAATTTATATTTAAATAGAAATCAACCATATAATCATTATATATAGGGAGTAAAAGGACCACAAGGATCCCCTGGAGATCAAGGTCTGTCTGGACCACAAGGAGATCAAGGATCACCAGGAACTCAGGGACCTCAGGGTCAGAGAGGTTTAGTGGGTCCTCATGGACCCCTAGGTCCTCCAGGCACATCAGGACCACCTGGATCACCCGTAAGCTCAAAATGATCTTTAATACACCACCTTAATGTAAAGCTATTCCTACAAGGGAGATGTTGGTATTCCTGGACTCCCAGGTGCTCAAGGACCCCCTGGAGACAGAGGTGATCCGGGTCCAAGAGGAGAGGATGGAACCCCTGGTGTCCCTGGCCTTCCAGTTAGTGTTAATTCTCATGACTAAAAATATTTGAAAATGCATCGTTTTAGGGTCCAGTTGGCCCACCAGGAGCTGATGGTGATACAGGTGCTCCGGCCACAGGCGGAGATCCTGGCGAGCATGGAGAAATTGGAGCACCAGGGTCTCCTGGACAAACTGTGAGCTCTCAACATAGTATATTTCTGAAACTCATTTGATGCAAATAGGGACCTAGTGGACCAATTGGTCTACCAGGAATGAGGGGAGCAGATGGAGTGGTAGGTGATGATGGAGAAGCTGGAATTACTGGACCAGCAGGACCAAGGGGTGAGCCTGGCGAGTCAGGAATTGAAGGGCCTAAGGGACCTCCTGGGCACAACGGACAACCAGTGAGAAAAATATTAAGTGTTAATCTTGTAACTTGAGTGATTGTCTTCATCATATAGGGAAGAAATGGAAATCCAGGCTCTCCTGGTACACCAGGAACAAGAGGACCGACTGTTAGTATATCTGATAATTTATTAGGATAGAAATATTAAATATTTCTGTTTCAGGGAGCTCCTGGTACCACTGCAGGAGAAAGAGGAGTAACTGGAAATGCTGGTGATCAAGGAAGACCTGGTGAACAGGGTCCAAAGGGGCCAAGAGGAGTTCAGGGAGAATCCGTATGTCATTATTTCTCAGCACAAAGAATTTTTAACAATAATTTGATATGACATCAGGGTGTGGATGGTCCTGTAGGACTTCCCGGTCCTCCTGGACAAAATGGTCCATCTGTAAGTTCTTCAATACTTTATATCGCACTGCAAGCATTAACTGTCATGTAGGGAGATCCTGGAGCACAAGGTGAACCTGGTTTTCCTGGATTTGATGGAGCTGTTGGTTCCCGTGGGCCTCCTGGAAGAGATGGACCAAAGGGTAATCCTGGATCTGACGGAGAACGAGGAGAAAGGGGCCGTAAAGGTCCACCAGGTTTATCGGGTGTTCCTGGACCAGTAGGAAACCCAGGGCCTCGAGGAAATCCTGGAAGTCCTGGACAAAAGGTTTTCAGTTTACTCTAAACATTCCTTGATATAGATATTATTTCACAACAGGGACCTCGTGGCCCAGTTGGACCTCCTGGAGCACCAGGATCTGCTGGTCCGACAGGTAATGCAGGCTCACCAGGCAGCAAGGGACAGAAAGGAGCAGCAGGAATAAAGGTCAGCCTTAGCATAGAATAACTCATGTGCTTGAGTCACACACATGCAGGGAATGGTTGGTGATAAGGGTATTCTGGGTGCACAAGGATTCAAGGGGCCAGTAGGTATGTCAGGTGAACCAGGTCCGCCTGGACCAACTGGACCAGTCGGAGAAAGAGGACCAGAGGGAGATCAAGGACCTCAAGGATTGTCTGGAGGTTTTGGTTCCCCTGGGCCAAAGGGTCCCAAAGGAGAAAAGGGTGAAATTGGAGACAGAGGAGCTAATGGAGCTCAAGGTCTACCAGTGAGTCAATTTTGAAACTCTAAAGACTGATTTATGTACGATTATTCTTCATTTCCTCAGGGGCTACCTGGAGAACCAGTGAGTTATATTAATACACTATATCATTAGTACATATACTTTATCTAAACAGAGCTCTCCATCATTCCCAACACCACCTCCAGCCTTCAATAATACTAGATTTTACCGCGGACATGCAGATGAAGGAGAGGTAGGGTTAAGTCACTATGATGCCTTAATGCACATCAATTTTTACAGGATGTCAATCTTGCGTCATTCTCACAAGTGATTGAGCTTCATAAGCAGCTCTTGAAGCTTAAGACTCCACTAGGAACTAAAGAAAGCCCGGCTAGAACCTGCTTGGATCTCTATCTTGAAGACAATGAAATTTCAGATGGTAGATATTATTATATAATCAGCTGCAATCACTATACATACTCTCTGAATGGCACATAGGTGTATATTGGATAGATCCCAATGGTGGATGCAGAAGTGATGCTGTTGCGGTGCATTGCAACTTTACAGGGGGAAAAGTTAAAACCTGCATTCTACCAGAGCTTGATGCCATTGACAATAAGAAATGGACTGGAGAGTCATCGTGGTTTAGCCAACTGTCCAACGGTTTTGAGGTAACTAGATTTTTGCCTTTATTGGCTTCTTCAATTCTTGTCTGCAGTTCTCCTACGCCATTTCAAAGAGCCAAGTACAGCTCCTAAAGGCTGGATCCCGCTATGCCTCGCAAAGCTTCAAGTACAAATGTACTGCATCAATAGATTCTATAGTGTTCCGAGCAAGCAGCGGGATTGAAGTGGCTCCAACAAACACTATCTATGATGGATGCAAGGTATATATAGTGCTCCAGCTAATAAGTAGTAATACTATTGCTATTATATCTTCTACAGTCAAGACATACAGTTCCTGATGTGTCCGTCCTGGAAGTCAGTACCAAGAAAGTCGATCAACTACCCCTGAAGGACTTTTCAGCAACTGGTCATGCTAGGGGCAATCAAGAGTTTGGTTTTGTCATGGGACCAGCATGTTTTTACTAAGCAGCAGATTATTTTCATACTGCATTTAGCTACTGGAGTGTACTTTTATAAGAATAGCAGTGATATAATAAAATCATAGTTTTGAATATCCCGTAAGAATGCTGCCACTCGCGTGCAATTACCACAGCGGCGCTGCGATATGCGTGAAAGCAAGTTCTATTCCCAATACCAAATCCGTTCTCCAAATATTTCAGAACGGGAAGCGACAGATAAATCTCTTCAGCCTCTCCTTTGTTTACAAGGTTGGCTTCAATTGGCTGGACCTTTGTTTGTCCACTTCCTAAAACGCTGGCCGGCTGGGGAACTGTACAATGTCGCTTTGTATTCCAGATGAGGCCAGTGAAGGTGGGGCGCGCAGCGCAGGAAAAATGGCGGCCGCATAACCGTAATACCGCTTCTGCGAAGCACTGCCGAAGCGTGGGGAAGAGGACCCTAATTAGAAAAATAGTATATTGCAGTACGCCTTGAGCTGCAGCGACCGAGCTGTAGGCATGGCCAGACTTGCAATATTGGGCCTGCTGTCCATAGTGCTACTCGTCACGCAAGAGACGTCTGCACTGAATGTAACAGATACCGTGAACAGCACGCTATCGGACGACTATGACTATGGTGCATCAGGATCCGGAGATCGCGGAGATGACGACTACAATTACGATTATCCCGTTGAGCGTGTAGCCGGGGTATGGACTGAGCCAATAATACCACCCGATGTGAACTGGACTATATGCGACAGGGATAGAATGGGTGAGTCATGAACATGAAATTAGTGTAGTACTAGATACGGCATAACCCATAATTATTTCATATGCGCGGACGGGGTTGTGCGCAAAATAATGCAGGAATATTTCCAATGGATGCCCATCACACCACACTGGGTGTGGCTTCTCACGCATGCGCAGAGTAGTATCAACACCCACGCTATTAATGGTGTGTTTGATTGCAATAATGCAGGAAGTCTGAACTTCTTCTATGATGCAATGTATCGGCAGCATCCTTCACGGATTCCAGTTCCAGATGACTGTGGCAACCTTGCAGTGAATAGTACACTAAATGAATATAACAAAACACCGGGGAGTGTGATATGCCGAGACCACTTTGCTTCAAACTTCTCAATTGTTATTAAGTTCAAAGCTGATGACAGATATCGTCTTACATTCTTGAACATTACGGACGACAACGGCTCTGTGTTTTCTCTCACGGTTGATATGATCAATAACAATGTCATCCTGACCTTTACGAGTTGCAACATCATCAGTTTGTCTCTACCAATCGGCAAAACGATGTCAGCTGGAACTTGGTATAAAATTGGAGTAGCAATTGATCAGAGCTTTATTGCATTGTATGTTGACTGCGATAAAGTGTACACGTATCCGTACTGGTCTGGGTGCACAGTAATCTGTGATGAAACTGTGGACATTGGCGTTATCCAATCATCAAGCACTGTATGGAGTTTAAGAAATTTTTCCTCTCGAGTTTACTTGCATTCTTATAACACAGGGAAGTCTGGAGATTTCGCAATTCCTATATTTTCCAGATACCCATGCTGAAGAACTAGGCGACACAGGCGCTGCCCAATGTTGTGGTGCTCTGGACAAAACTCAGTGTAATCCTAATGTAAGTTATCCCCACATTATCTGCCATCTTACTCTCAGTATATAAACTCTTCCTTTTAGAGTCAATGCAATGATCCTGTGAGTTGGCCTTCTATTTGTTCGTCATTCATAACCTTACTCTCCTCCTTTTCTTCTGGTAGACTACACCTACTCCCACAACTGCCACTCCAACAACATCACCGATCCCTACAAATGCCACTCCTACCACGGAGAAACCATCAACAACTATCGCAGACATTGACATCATAGATGTGAGACAGGATAGCAATGATTCTACTCCTGTTACAGCTGAAAACCCGTTTGCCGATATTGCCGATGTAAGTTTTTAATCATTTTATTATTTTTATTATAATCACTCTTACCCACTTGACTGTAGCTTGTCATACCAGGAGACCCGGTAAATTCAGTAACCGATCGTGGAATTTAATTTTATTGATTCTTAATGACAGGGAGAGGCTGGACTTAAAGGAGCTTCATTTCCAGGACTAGTGAGTTTCGAATAGAAGTTCAAAGCTATTTATATTGCTTGTCAAATTTGTATCTATACAGCCAGGTTTCCGTGGAACTGTTGGCCGTCAAGGACTAGTAGTAAGTAATTCTACTATCTAGTAAAATCAACTGTTATGGATTTCTTTCAGGGAGAACTTGGTCCTCAGGGCCCATCAGGGTACAGAGGACGACCTGGAGATCGAGTTGGTTTCTTGTTAATCATCAAAAAATTTATTTAAATTTTAAATTAATTCGCCAAAGGGTATACCTGGCGTGTCTGGAGCAATTGGTCTCCCAGGTCTACCAGGTCCTCCTGGGCCCACCCTATATTCTCAGGTTCACAATTATTTTATAAAGACTTTCCACATAAGTTTATAAAACTGTGCCTCTTTAGGAAGTATATCAAGACCTTGGTGCAGGAGGCAAAGGGCCTCTAAATGATTTCACTGGGCCTATTCCACTACCAGTAGGTCAGCCAGGTGATCCAGGTCCAATTGGAGCAGAAGGACCCATGGGACAATATGTAGGTTTTAGGATTTTGTAAGAGGCAGTATATACTCTCTATTCATTGACTCCAGGGTCCACAAGGATATGTAGGTGCTCCTGGATCGCCTGGAAATGATGGGTCACCAGTTAGTTATCCTTTTTTCACTATATTGATTGGTTTATCCCTGTGTCATGCAGGGACCTCGAGGACCACCAGGAACCAACGGATTCCCAGGGCCAGATGGAAGAAGAGTGAGAGAATTCACTTCTTTATGCTATCTTTTACCTACTTTTACTTTCAGGGATGGGATGGACCCAAAGGAGATCCTGGAAAAGTTGGACCAAGAGGAGATATTGTAAATGAAATGAACCTTTGTTCTTTGTTGGCTTTGTTCAGGATAGTGGTTTAGATTGTTAGCATAGCACTGCATGTTATGTTAGTTCAGCAGACCAAGATACTATAATCCGCTCTGCAGTGGCTAGTAGTAGACAACAAAAGCCTTGAACAAAGAAAAGAAGACAAAAGCATGCCGTCCGTCTTTGCTTTGTATAACATGGTTCCTTTTGTTGCTTTAGGGTGCACCTGGTGATTTGGGTCGCACTGGACCAGAAGGGCGCATTGGACATCCTGTAAGTAAATCTTGAACACCACTAAGAGTACAGTCATAGTTTTAATTTTAGGGCAGAGAAGGTCACGTTGGAGATGCTGGTGATGATGGATTACCTGGAAGAGTTGTTAGTATATACTGAAAATGTGTACTAATCAAAGTATTTATTCTTTGTTATAACAGGGACACCCGGGACCACTTGGCTTTCCAGGACCACCTGGACTTGATGTATGAGTGAAATTCAATTGCTATAATATCACATTTCAATAAAAACGTAGGGAGTTATTGGTGCTCCGGGAGATAGAGGCCCAGTTGGCTCTCCAGGACCACCAGTGAGTGCTCAAAGCAGTAAATAGAGACAAAGTAAAACAATATATATTTCAGGGAACGTCAGGAATTGGTGGATTGACTGGCCAGCCAGGTGGCCAGGTTGGTATAAAGCTCTCCTGCAGATGTGCTTTAATTAAAGTTTCATAATTGCAGGGACCCCCTGGACCAGTTGGTGCACCAGGTGGTATTGGAAACCCAGGAAGAGCGGTATGGTAGAAAATAAGTTTCAAACTTGAAGTATGATTCAATATTCTTAGGGAACTGCTGGAAGGAATGGAGAAGTTGGCCCACAGGGATCGCCTGTTAGCACTTTATTTTTTTCCTTTTTCAATAGTTAATGTCTTTGTAGGGAATTGATGGCCTTGATGGAAAGCCTGGACAAAGAGGTTCTCAAGGAAGGCAGGGGCCTGAAGGAAAAGAAGGACTTAAAGGACCACCCGGTCCTGCTGTAAGTCAAATACATTCCTTTTGAATTTCATGTGTGAATGCCTGCCAGGGAGAAGATGGCCTGGTTGGTTCAGCTGGGGTTCCTGGACCCCAAGGAGAGCCAGGAATTCGTGGAGCTCACGGATTTGTTGGAAAGCGAGGATTACCAGGTTTGGATTTTGACTACAATGTTGATCTCTTAGCACTTGGATTTTTCTCTAGGTGACAGTGGTGTGCCGGGTGTGTTTGGAATTAAGGGAGAGCGAGGAGCACGTGGTCTTCAAGGAAATCATGGTGTTCCTGGACGTGATGGCTATGATGGAATCAAGGGAAGACGTGGTCCCGAAGGTTCAGCAGGCACTACTGGTGCACCAGGAGACAGGGTACATTATATAAGATTAATATGACCACATCGTTGTATAAATTTGGAATCTAGGGATCTAGTGGTATTCCAGGACGACCAGGGTTTGATGGTGCTCCAGGTTCTCCTGGTGTTGATGGAGATCCTGGCACTCCTGGAGAGAATGGAAGTCCTGGAGGAAGGGTATATAAAACTATCCTTGTTTCATTTTTATTGGAAAAGATTGCCTTCTAATCTAGGGACCTCTCGGAATACCAGGAGATATTGGGCTCCCAGGACAACCGGTAAAATTTGATTTAAAATCAATTTAGAGTTGAACTTTTGAAAATCAGGGAGAGACAGGAGAGAGAGGCCCACAGGGACTTGCTGGATTCGATGGAGTGCCTGTAAGATCGATTCAGAAACATAATTTCCATTTTACACTTGTTTGCAGGGTGATGCTGGAGAACCTGGGGGGTTAGGACCACCTGGACCACAAGTAAAACTGCATGAAATTCAACGATTGTTCTAAGTACTCTGCTCTTGTAGGGATTGCAAGGTGCTCCTGGTAACCCTGGATCTCAAGGTCCGAGAGGACCCACTGTAAGTATTGGCTAATTCTTTCAAAGAAATAGTTTGAGTTGCTGTCACATTAGGGACCAACTGGTGTTCCTGGAAATCGTGGATTTGTTGGGCCCCGTGGTTCAAGGGTATGTAGAGAAAGTGATACACTCAGTTTTGTATTATGTGGTATTATGAAGGGTGCAGATGGTGAGAATGGAAAACCAGGACTAACTGGAGCACAAGGACCTCAGGTCTGACACAATTTTATCATTTCAACTCTTTCTAAGTAGCTTTGTGCTTTACAATACAAGTTAAATTATTATCTCAATTACCTATACAATAGCAACACGTATAATATATATCAGTAAATTCCTTCTCATTTTCCTTAAACTAACCTCCTGCATAATTACTTAATTCACTCAGCTCTTGCTGGTTGTCCTAATCATTAAAATGAATTTTAACAGGGAGAACCAGGAGAGCATGGGCTACGGGGAGAGCCAGGAGCTCCTGGAAAATCTGTAAGTTCACAAGGTTTGAAGATGTAGCAATGATGGCTGTTTATAGGGAGACCCAGGAGTAGCAGGAGAGCCAGGTCAACCTGGCAAAGATGGAGCCACAGTAAGCAATAAACTCATTAAAGTCTATTTTTGAAATCATGCCATTTATAGGGAGTACCTGGAGCTCCAGGTGTGCCAGGAGCCCCCGGTGAACCAGTAAGAAAATTATATGGAAACCACTGTCGTTCATAATTCACACTTATTCCTCAGGGAATAAGAGGAGATAGAGGACAAGCTGGGTACCCTGGCGATCAAGTAAGTAATAGTTTGGGGTTTTCTCTGTTACCACAACCTACGAAATGCAGGGATCAAGAGGAGAGACAGGAACCACAGGAGCACCTGGTGCACCAGGACAAGATGTAAGAATGACAGATTGATTCACTAAATCTCAATCCTTGTCAAAAATTTAGAAGTTTTAGTGATAAACTCTCATTTAATTCATTCCACAGGGAAGTCCTGGAGAGCCTGGAACTGTGGGACCAGTAGGACCTCAAGGACAACACGTAATATTGCTATCTATATTAATAATGTTTGATAGTACTGAATCACTCAGGGAACACCAGGGCAAGACGGTCTTCCTGGATCGGCTGGACTGAGAGGTCCAACGGTAATCAAGTAATCATCATTTTCCAGTTCAAATAATATTTGCTGCACATTTAGGGTGCAAAGGGAGAGCCTGGAGATAAAGGTGTTGATGGAAGTGATGGACAGAGAGTAAGCACCCATGATAGAGCTTTAAACTGATGGATTAATATATTGTGTGAAGGGTTCAAGAGGTGATCCTGGAATTCCTGGAGCTGATGGCCCCATGGGACGCACGGGTCCTCCTGGAAGCAGAGGAAATCCGGGAGGTGCTGGAGACCAGGGACCAAAAGTATATAGAGCTCTGTCATGCATACCCATGTTAATATACTACACATGAATGCAGGGTAATGAAGGACCATCTGGAGACACTGGACCTCGCGGACCAAATGGAAACACTGTAGGTTCCACATAATAGAATAATGAATGAGATGATGGTTTGTTCTGATTGCTAAGGGAGAGCAAGGTGCACGTGGTGAGGCAGGGCTCAAGGGAGAAAAAGGAGACCAAGGAGAACAAGGACAGCAGGGACCAGAGGGACGAGATGGCCAACCAGGAATACCAGTCAGTTTCTCGTGAATGTAGCTCACATGATGAGAGCTAGAACAATCGTAATACTAGGGTCCAGTTGGTCTCACAGGAGATAGAGGAGAGAGAGGAGACAGAGGGCCTAGAGTGAGTCTCTTTAGTCTGTAAAAATGTTGTGTCATAATATAACCCAGGGATTGACTGGAAAAGATGGTCTTGCTGGAGGACGAGGCAGCAAAGGAAACCATGTAAGAAAAGTTACTTTACTCTTAGTAATGAGGTTATATTGAATTGTAAATAGGGTTCAGTGGGAAGAAGAGGAGATGCTGGTCATCCAGGTGCACCAGGAGAAACGGTGTGTGTAAAATAGTTAAATATTAGAACAGAGTTAGTTTTGAATATCATATTAGGGTGATCCCGGAGAGCCTGGAGAGAGAGGTCCAATCGGGGATCACGGTACACAGGTTTGTAACCATTTTCATTGAATGTGTGACATTCTTATTGTATAGGGAGGTGTTGGTGTGTGGGGAAGGAGAGGCGATCCAGGTCCTCCAGGAGAGAGAGTTAGTTAACTTGGTTTATCAAAGAACATTTCAATCAACATTGCACTCTGTCAGGGAGTGCAAGGCCCAACTGGACAACCTGGTCCAAGAGGCTCACCTGGCCTTGCTGTGAGCTTAAAACATAATATCCTCTGCATTTTCTGTGTTTATATGTTAATCATTAAAGGGTCCCCCTGGCAGTCCTGGTATAACCGGTGTAGCTGGCACCGAAGGAGCAAAAGGTTTCAGAGGACGACCAGGTACCCCAGGAGCTGCAGGAGAAAATGGAAATCAAGTATATCTTTTCTTAGTCAAGAAATTTAAATAATTCTCCTTTCAGGGTCCGCCCGGTAATTTGGGTCCGAGAGGAGCCGTCGGGACAATTGGAGAAATTGTCAGTTCAACCGTTATAATGACAATCAATATTTAGTTGTTTTTTCTAGGGATTTCTTGGTCCACCTGGTGATCCAGGTATCTCAGGCCTCACTGGAGAAGCTGTGAGTAAATTTGATGCAGAATTAACCTATGTAACTTTGGTGATTCTAAAAAACAGGGTGAGATTGGAGAGCCTGGAGCTCAAGGTCCACCTGGAGACCCCGGTCAGAAGGTAGAGGATATAATAAGTGTACTCCACAAATCACACAATGTTCTGCTGTGTTAGGGAGCACGAGGCAATACTGGTACTATTGGAGCAAGAGGGACAACTGGAGAACCAGTATGTAGAGTCTGTGTACTACATCACTCTTATACAACACTGATTGTAGGGTAACAGAGGAGCTCCAGGAGATTCAGGCTTCCAAGGTCTCCAAGGCCCAAGAGTATGACACGAAATATAAATCTGAAAAGTTTCCTTGATGCCACTACATTTTTTCATATAGGGTTCTCAGGGAGAAACAGGTGAACCAGGAGAGAAGGGAATATATGGAGATGTTGTAAGTAAAAGATATAATACGCTATGATACAAGAACATTATTGGTGGTGAAATGCAGGGCCGTGAAGGACCTCCTGGAGTAAAGGGAGAGAAAGGAATCATTGGACTGCAGGTAAGTGAATAACATCAAACCAGTATAGTAGACATTAAACAAAATTTGTCTTTCAGGGACGTGATGGTCGTCCTGGAGATACTGGCCCAGCTGGACCACCTGGACCTCAGGGAGATGACGGCTGGCCAGGTACTGCTGGTCTTGACGGACTTCCTGGACCACTTGTTAGTATTATCTGACAATTTAATTCCGCAATAATTTGTTGCGTGTGCACAGGGTCCACCTGGGTCACCTGGTGAACCAGGGCAAACGGTAAGTGTCACAGACTGTAATAAAGACTTTGTGTGTACTATTTCTGTATAGGGTGACAGAGGAAAGAATGGAGAGCCTGGACCAAGAGTACATTAAAAGACTCAATATTTCAATGTGGTTAATGATTTTAATTTCAGGGTGATCCTGGACCACCTGCTCTGGCAGCAACAAGCAAAAAGAGCAGCTTCTACATCTCAGGAAGTGATAACTTCATCCAGTCTGTAAGCATTTATGTGACTTCTGTATACGTTTAGTGTCTAATTGGTGTACAATCATAGATGCTTTCCATGGTAGTCCAGCTCGATAACATGACCCAACACATTGATCTCCTTACTATGCCAAATGGCACCAAGTCTTTCCCAGCCAGGTCTTGCTGTGACCTCAAGGAACAATACCCTGATATCTCCAGCGGTATACTTCTTCAATTTCTACTGATTCTAGTATTTAGGTATATGCAACGTGGTTCCAGGTTTCTACTGGATCGATCCTAATGGTGGCTGCTCTGCTGATGCATTCCAAGTCCACTGTGACTATGAGGATGGAACATGCGCTACCTGCATCGATGTCAAGGACTGGGTACGCATATTTCCTCCATTTGCTCCTATGTATTTATTTTTACTTCTTTTTTAGAGTAAATCCGTTCAATCAACTGACTTTGATGAAGAGGCATATCACGCTGTCAGTGACGTCTATGGCAAGAAGGTTTAATTTGTCTAGCTCCATATTAAAGCAACTCATAAGGCTACTACTTCACTAGGTCTCATATGACATCCATAAAGTCCAACTGAAGATGTTACAGATCACCAGCCGCCGCGCTGAGCAAGAAATCACTCTTCACTGCCAGAACCTAGCCATCAGTGATCACAAGTTGAAATTCCACAGCATGAAGCCTGGCTCTTCTGTAGCACCCCACTCTAGCAGTGATGGTTGCACGGTCTGTTAACTCATCTCCTAAACATACAACTTTAAAAAGAGAATCTCTCTTTTTTTCCAGGAGGCGTCTTCAACTGGCTCCAGTAGCTTCATGTTCAATACCCGAAGACCACGCCAGCTACCAGTCACTGACATAAGCTTATGGCTGGGCTCAGGCAGTAATGAAGCTATTGCTGTAGATTTCGGACCTGTCTGCTTCTCACGCTAATCTATTATTAGCTAGTCATTGTTTTGGGTACGTGTATACTTGTACACAGATTTATAGTTATAAAGTTGACTTGACTCAGTTAATATACTACTAGGCATGTTTCTTGAACTTTACCCACTCAACTTTCCTGTTTATTTCTTGTTTTGGTGTGTACCAGAATTTTCAGTTTCAGTAACTGTGTGAAATTAGCATTAAGTAATTATTATACTTGTGCAAAAAATAGTTAATCTGGGTACTTTGACCTGAGCATGAACTGGAATTCTCTTTTTAAGATTTGTAAGCAGTCCCTGTAGAGAGTACTTGACCTGAAGTTGGAGATGTCCGGGGATGGACTGTGAGGCATGTGTATGACAAAACCATCAGGCAGCACGACAAACTCATAGCCAGCATAATGTAGTTCCATGATATGAGAAACTTTGTTCCAGCCAAATCCAACAAACATTGGATTGTAGCGAGGAAATGGCTTCTGCAGTACAATGTAAGGCTCAAAATCAGGAGCCCAGTTCACCCGGTACGGCTGTGTGGCCATTTTCCAGTGTTCATAGTTTGTCGGAGCATGTCCTTTGGGCCACTCCTTATACCTGAAAGGTGCGATGGAAAGTGATTCCGTCATTTCTATTAGCTCTGCTTTGTTAGATGGAACTTGCTGTGTGTAAAGATGAGTTTCAAAAGCAGGAACAATAAGAGCTCTCCTCTTAGCTCCAAGAACCCTTATTGCTTCCAATAGATAGTCATATAAGTTTATCATTGGTAAAAAGTCAATGTCAAGGAGAAAAGCATATTTTGTGTTGAGATTATCCAGTGCAACATTACGAAGGTAGTTTACAGGATACAGGTTTCCTTCCGTGTAGATGACATGTATTGCAATGTTGTTTCTCTGCACCAAGCACTTGTGAGTTCTATAGAAGTTTGAGAGTTTGAGAGTTTCTGAATCTGAGGAGTACACTGATACACTCATTGGTCCATTCCAGTAGCGACAGAGCATATCCAACATTTGAAGCCTGTCCATCGATAACTGAGATATCAATGTTATTTCATTTTCTACTTTCTCTCCTGAAAAGTTTTTTCCAAAGTAGAACAGGTGAGTTCGTGGCTTCATCTTAGCTGCCTCCCTAAAACTGGTGCAGGCATCACCACTTTTATGTGTAGGCTCTACGTCTTCAAGTGAGTGACAGGTAATGAGTTTACGTCTCAAGGCTGCGCCATCATATTCAACAAAACCATTGTACACGAATCGGAAATAGGCTCCATGGTTATTCTCCACATTCATCTTCTTTGGAGAGTTCCAGTGAATGATACGAAAGTTTTCAGCACTCTGATAGCAGAATTCACTCAGAGAGTTATCACCCAACTGTACGTTCCACGCACACGGCAAGACATAATGAATGCCAGGGAACTTCTTTATGACTGCATTAATAACATCTTGATCAGCCAAAGCAGCGGGATTGGTTTGGTTCTTAGCAACAGCTGACCACATTTTGTCCCACTGATGTCTTCGCATCTCTTCCAGATTGAGTAGCATTACACCTGTGTTGAAGCCTCGCCCCAGAGCAGGCCAAGGATGGTAGTTATCCCACAGATTCCCCAGGTACCAGTTGCTCTGATTTTCAACAATTCCCAGCAATTTTCTCTTCTTTTTTATGCCAGTTAAGTAGTCCCATAGTAACTCTATATCTGCATTTAACATCACGTCAGTGTCTAGCATGATGATGCTTGAAAGGGTTGATGGAAGTACCTCAAGAACTACCAGTTTCATCAGTCCATACAATCCTGAATAGTGAAAGTTGGCTATCCAGGAAATTTTTTCTTTCAAAGGTTCTGAGTCATAGAAACTGAAGTTGACTGCTGGTAAATTCCAGGTCTCTAGTAGTGTTCTCAGAATGTGTTGAGAAATAGGATCAGATACGAAATGAAAGTGAATGGGATTGTGTCTGTAGAAAATAATGGTTTTTATCACTACTGCAACCTGCCTGCTAGCATTGTATCCTGCAGCTACAAAGCCAACATGTATAGTATCACATCTCGACTGGCTGATTCTTTCTGTGGGGTTTGGAGCGGATGATTGACTGTTAGGCTTCTCCGCCGAGGTCGTTGATCCGCCCCCTTTTTGAGCTTGCAGAAAGGCGACCTCCTCTTGCAGTCTGCTGTTTAGTAGTTGCAAATGCCTCAAACGTCTGGCAAGAACCATATGCGCTGGCAACCAGTAACATACCGTCACCGTTAGAACGACAGCAAGCATGATGAAAACTCGAGCACGGCAACTTACAGGTACCGCGAACCGCATCGCGAGGACAACGATCAACAGACCGGACACAAAGGGGAGGGGCTCATTTTTACTGACGACCACTACCACCACACAGCGCATGTGACTTATATTGCCACGCCCCCCGGCGTCGATCCCTAACCGCTCTGCTGTTTCGTCGACCTTGAATGCCTTACGTCTAGCGGTGATCATGCTCGCAACTGGGATCGTCTTCGTGCTCATCTTTCCTTTCATTACACTTGGGAAATTTCCAGTTCCTTCAGTGGACTGCCAGAGCCAGCCTCAGGCCAGCTATCCATTCTGCAATCCCGATCTGAACTCGGATCAGAGGGCCACCGACCTTGTCTCGAGACTGACCGAGGAAGAGCTTATCAATCAAACGTCGTCTATCGCTCCCGCCATCTCGAGGCTTGGCATTAATGCATATAACTGGAGATCCAACTGTGTGCACGGCTGGTCGAAATCTGGAGGACCCGACTGGCTCGGGTACACATGGACTGTATTTCCAGCTCCCATTGGATTAGCCGCAACGTTTGACAAGAATCTTGTTCTTCTAGCGGGACAAGTAACCTCCACTGAGGGAAGAGCTCTCCACAATGAGGTTATGGCCCACTATAACGGAGCCAGTCAGGAGGCAAGTGGACTCAATTGCTTCTCTCCCAATGTGAACCTCCTTCGAGACCCCCGCTGGGGACGAGCAGAAGAGACCTTTGGAGAGGATCCTTACCTTATATCAATATTGAGTGCAGCCTACACTTTAGGCCTGCAAGATGGACTTGATCTAGGTTATGTAAAGGTAGCTGCTTGCCCAAAGCATTATGCAGTGCACAGTGGGCCTGATCAACTAAGGAGTGTATTTACTGCTAATGTATCACTACATGACCTTTATGATACCTATCTACCAGCATTCAAGTCGCAGGTAGTTGGTGCTAAAGCTAATCAGATCATGCCTGCCTATAGTGGAGTCAGATGTAAAGGAGAGCCAGACGGAGCTCCTGATGCAGCAAATCCATTTCTGTTGCAAAAAGTGCTTCGTGACGAATTTGGTGTGCCAAATATATCTGTCATCTCTGACAATGGTGGCGTGGATGAGGTATACAGTACGCATCACTTTGCTTCATCTCCGGAAGAAGCAGCTGCTCTGTGTATGAATGCCAGTACAGATCTTGATCTTGGACATGATGTAATATATCCGAGGTATTTACCATCGGCTGTTGGCGATCACCTTGTCACCCTTGACACCATAAAACAAGCAGTTTGGAGAAATTTCTTCTTGAGAATTAGACTCGGGGATTTCGATCCTGCTAACTTGGTGCCCTACCAGTGGATCAATGCCAGCCAGTTAAACACTCCACAAAGCCAGGCACTGAATCTAAGAGCTACACACGAATCCATTGTGCTTCTCAAGAACTCGGGAGTCCTTCCACTCAATAGTTCCACAGTTAAAAAGCTGGCTATAATTGGACCCAATGCAAATGCCTCAGCAGTATTGCTTTCAAACTATGAAGGAATCCCAGCATCAATCACTACCATATATGAGGGCCTCAAGAACATAGGTGTTGGTGTAGCCTATGCACCAGGTTGCTCTGCTGTGAGTTGTAGTGATAAGAATGACTTCAAGCCTGTTCTTGATGTTGTAGCAGATGCTGACTATATTGTGGCTGTAATGGGACTAGATGGTACATTAGAGGGGGAGGGGCATGACAGAGGAAACACTACATGTGACTCACAACCCATTGACAATCTTGCTCTCCCTGGGTGTCAAGCCGCACTCATTGAGGCAGTCATTTCAGTAAACCCAAAAGTAATTCTGGTGATTCTCAATGGAGGGCCTGTAAGTATTCCAAATCTCTCCCAGAATAAAGGCGTTTTGGCTATCATTGAAGCATTCTATCCTGGCCCACTAGGAGGTACTGCAGTAGCCGATGTCATCTTTGGCAAATATAATCCTGGCGGAAAGCTACCCTATACCATTTTTCATACTACCGATGATGTACCTGTTGCTACTGACTACAATATGACCACACCTCCTGGAAGAACTTACCGATATTATACTGGAAAGCCTCTCTTCCCATTTGGCTATGGACTCTCCTATACAACATTCAAATTCTCTGACTTGGTTCTGTCTGCTAATAGTATTGATGTATGTAGGTCATTGGTTGTGAAGGTCTCTGTTCAAAATGTTGGGAGTGTCTCTGGAGATGAAGTCATTCAGGTGTATGTGGAACCTCCAGTAATTTCAGGAAAACCCTTTATACCAAACACTCAGCTGCTTGGGTTTGAGCGAGTCCATCTGGCACCATCGGCCAGTCATACTGGCACATATGAACTGAATGGCTACCTGCTATCACTAGTGGATGACGATGGAGAGCACTATATCTTTCCAGGCCAGTACACAGTAGTAGTGACTGGAGGAGTGGATGACAGGCTCACTGCCTCCTTTATAATATCTGGGACTGTTACTAATGTCAAACAGTGTCCGGGAGTACCTACATGTCTAGCTTGTTGAACCACGTGAACACATACTAAAAGTGTTTAAACTAACTAGTACATGTATAAAATTACCTTTATTTCATGTGTAAATAGCCTTGTCCACTGCGGGAAGTCCTACTTTCTTCTGAGTTCTGCTGTTCATATGCATGTGTGTGCATGCTTTTCAACTACATTTTCGGCACATAATATTTTACGCATGCGCGACGGTGTGATGGACATGTGCGTATGATCAAACCTTTCGTGTCCACCCCCTCTTTTTGGGGCGAATAATGGCGTCTGAGACCGAGGTAATAGCTCCAGCTACTAGCAGGTATATCTATACCTCGTTGAATCACTCTATACCACCATTTCAGGCTACCACTAGCGATGAAGAATTTACGAAAAAACACCCTTCCCTAGTTCCACAGACACGTGAAAAAACTGTAATTTCTAAAGCTCTCCGTCATAACAGCGCCGTAGTATCAGTAAGAAAGATCTTATACATTTATTCAATGTTCTGATGTATTGTAGGAGAGGCTAAAGGAGTTATGTGAGCAGTTTGATATTAGTTCAACTCCAGATGCTTATAGTGATGAAATTGCAGGAGCCACACTTCCATGCTCACACTACCAATATTTTATATCCATTACACCCACTGTAAATTTCGCAGTAAGCTCCCTTCTACCATTGACTTTAAACTAGAGCTATAGCTAATTATTGTTGTAGGAGAATTTCAAAAGCACTAAAATTTTGTACAGCGGCAAAACATATGTTTTTATTGGATTTATTGTTGTAACCAAACTAGACATCTCTAAGGTATACGTGTTTACTACCTTTTCCTGTTGAATAATTCATGGTCTGTTTTCTAGATGCCTCCTCTTTGCTTCAGACAGCATGGCTATCAATATAGTGTAGTACTAAAACTACTAAGCCAACCGGTGGTCAGTTACTTTTCCACTATGTATATTATATTATTTAGTTTGTAAATATTTGTTAGTGCCTCAAAGAGAAAGAAGTTGTACAGTTTGAAAATTATTTATTTAGCAGCCTACTGGAGCTTTTTAATTTTACGCATGGTATATATATAAACTTTACCTTAATATATGCTTGATCTGACACCATTCTTTACAGTACTGAGGAAGTTAAAATCTAGAATATTTTTCATTCCTAGTTTCACTGATGAAGGTTAGTGGCAAGTCTGTCACTATCCTAATTACTGTACATTATCAGCCGGCACAGAGATACTTCCATTCTCTCACGTTCTCCAATGGCTAATTGACAGTCGGAGACCCCTACTTCCATACATAAAGGTCAATCCCACTTTATGAGGTCATTAATAATTGCAATTAATTCACAGGCTGAGCTGAAACAAAGAACTAAAAGAGATATAAATAAAATATGTGATGGACAAATAGTCACCAATTCAAACATGGTTAGAAAACATCAGCTCCTATTCAACTATTGTACCTGATAAAACCTTATATATCTCCAAGAGTCCATCTAGTATCAGGATGGATAGGTTAGAGTGGCCCAGAGCTGAAGACAACAAGGTATGGTTAGTGTTTATGAGCCCTAACACTATGTATAATGGTATATACCACATCAGGATGAACCAGAGATCATTCACTTCACAAAAGCTAATAAACCAGAAGATTTTGCTGAGTCTACTTCATTGACTCATGAGGAAATATTCCGAATTTCTAACAAGTGTTTACAGTACAAAATAAGTATTTTAAACTTAAAGACTCTTTTAGGGACGTTATGTTGAGTATTAGTGCCCATGATTTTTTTCTGACAGGATTATATACAGATGTTGTTCAGGTTAGAGATATCTTGGGTAGATATCACTATTGTTCTCTATGTGTATACAGCACTGTCAGTTATTACCACTACTCACACAACACATCCTTCATCATGATTCTCTTTCTCAATTGGAACATCAACTACACTACACTTTCCAGAATAAGCAACTCCTTGAGGTTTGATTACATATATTAGCCTATATAGCTATAATAGTGTTTCATTTTATGATGCTTTTTCCAGCGGGCGCTCACTCACCCATCTTACTCTCACTTTGACACAATTTTGGCGGAGCAAGGAATGACAACAGCCTTGAACTGCGGGCTAAGAAAGCCTCGGATCAGAGATAGGAAGAAGAGAATGGCACCTAAGAATCTTAGGGAGCTCATGCAACGTGCTAAATTACCGCAGCAGGAAGTGGAGATGAGTGTGAGATATAATGAACAGCTGGAATTCCTCGGAGATGCAGCACTGGAATATATATGCAGGTTATTATCTTCCGCAGTCATCTCACTATTGTATCGTGTCTATGCAGTCTCCATCTGTTCCATATGTTGCCTGAAGCAAAGCTTGGACAGCTGGTATTATATCGAAAGACACTAATCAAAAACCGACACCTTGCTAAAGTGGCTCAAAGGCTAAATCTTCAAAAGTACATACTAACCAGAGAGAGAGAAGATTCTGATCTACCATCAACCACTACGTCTTCTGACCATGAGGCTCATATGTATGCTGATGCTATTGAAGCATTGTTGGGAGCTGTGTACATAGACTCTGGCCTGAAGTCTACTCAATTACTTATAGCACGACTTTTCTTCCCTGAAGAGGTAACAACTTTATCCTATAATGTATCAATTCCTCGTTCTCTCTTCATATATAGGATATACGCTCAGTGTGGTTAACTTATCCACCACATCCTATACAAGTGAGTGAGAGATAGCATTTTTTGGGTTTCTTGTGTCAGCATTTGGTTTAGTCTCTCTTATTGATCTTACTCTAGATGAATTACCCAACTGGTGATCGACACTTGATAGCTCAATCACACTCTTTACAAGTTTGTATAATGTAGTCTCTGTTTTGTCAGTAATATATACAAAAGTGGCACTTGATAGAAACTTGTGAAGCTGGAGGAATCAGTTGGTGTTCACTTCACACATATTAGTCTGTTAACAAAGGCTTTTACACACTCTTCAATGGGAAACAGCTATCTGTTTGGGTATATATGATAATAGGCTAGGCTCTTGTGTATAATATTGTGAGTTACAGTGGGAGCTATGAAAAGCTGGAACACTTGGGAGATGCCGTACTGCAATTTTTGGTATCTGAATACCTCTATCACACTTATCCGACACTAACTGAAGGCCAATTTTCGGTACAAGAAGTTTGCAAAACTCTGACAATAATTTACTCTCACTTATTATCATTTCAGATGTTGAGAATGGCTTTAGTTCAGAATAAACTACTTGCAGAGCTTAGCAAAAAACTTGGATTTGATCAGTATATACGAATAGAGGCCAGTGGACTTTCATAAGACTATCAGTAGCTGATATATTGTGTTTTGGTTCCATTAGAGATACACTAAGGTAGACGGAAAGATATTGGCTGATTTATTTGAGTCCTACCTCGCTGCTCTCCTGCTTGACAAAGGTCTTGAGTATTGCAGGAAATTTCTTGAAGTGGTTCTCTTCCCAAAGTTAATGGTATGAGTGAGGTGGAGCAGTTAGTATATATTATGATTAACCCAATTTTCACAGACTTATTAAACCAATATGGGTTTTAATTGGTTACTAAATCAATTTATTTTTATATTAAACTAGTTTTAGGAATTTCACATACAAATATGTGGAACAAGGTTTATGAACTGATTTCTGCTCCAGTTTCATCCAGTTGTTTATGTAAACAGTGACTGTCTATACTTACCACAATTTCTA
>JAODVQ020393623.1:0-12087 GCA_025400075.2 Phenganax stokvisi | reverse complement strand
GTTTCATCCAGTTGTTTATGTAAACAGTGACTGTCTATACTTACCACAATTTCTATAATTATACAGGATGTGGGTGAGAGCAAAGATCTAGATCCCAATACAGATCTTCAAAGGGAAACTGCAAAAATCTGCCGTCAGTTCAAAATTGATGAGTGGCCAGTCTACAGGTATTGTTGCACTATAATATCATAAACTGTTTTTAGAGTGGTTATTTCTAAAGGACATTGAAATCTGGAAATGAAACTGATTTCACTGGTAAAAATTTGTAACTGCAGTGTCTTGATTAACTAGCATGTATTGGGCTAATATTTTTTCTTGAACAGTGGGTGTGTATTTTATGGGTCAGAGGCTGGGAACTGGTTCAGGTCCAAGGTCTGATTTTAATGTATAACTCAATTGTGACCATAATTGACCATGATGTCTGTATATAGAGTGAAAGATGCAAGACACCAAGCAGCCAAACAAGCACTGGATAGCGGTAAAGCTTAAAACCATTATACTTCCATGATAGTACAAATTCACACAGGCATCCTGTCCCAGTTTTATAAAAGGAAGTGTAAGAGCAAATAGTATATTAAAATTTTTGAAAATGTGTTTCTGCGCATGCGCACTATTCCCGCGTATGCGTAATTCGTCCTCTCGTGATCTATTATACGCGCCTTGGCGAGGCTTTGAGAAGATGCCTGTTGGAAGGCGGAAAGTTTGGCTGCAAAATAGACAGGAATTGGACTTGTGGATGTATGGAGGGGTGCTTCTCTATCTTCTGCTGCATACACTGATTGCACCAGTTTGTGCGCAGTACAGCGGGAGTGGGAGTGGAAGTGGAGTGTCGTCGGGATTGGGACCGCTTTACTCCGGAAGTGCGGACGGCTCTGGTGATTATGGTGATGTAGATAGTGATGGCGATGGGAGCGGTAAGTATTATAGCTGTTTCTATGATTTGTGCACGTACGGTGTGAGACT
This sequence comes from Phenganax stokvisi, assembly GCA_025400075.2. Taxonomy (NCBI): domain Eukaryota; kingdom Metazoa; phylum Cnidaria; class Anthozoa; order Malacalcyonacea; family Clavulariidae; genus Phenganax; species Phenganax stokvisi. The sequence continues at coordinate 11,124 of JAODVQ020393623.1, read as the reverse complement.
GCATGAACCGGAGTTATGATAGCAGCGAGCTGCACTAGCTCCGCGTACGAGCGGCACCGGCCATTCTCGCGATCGCGAGTTTGCGTGGGTGTTCCGACGAGTGCGAAGGTGGGGCATAGCCGCATCATTGTGTGTGTAAACAATACTTGCGCCTCTAGCGCGCAGTACACACACCATTCTCACATTCTTCATTTTCTTTCAATCAGGAGACAATGGGGCAATTAATGATAACACAGGCCTGCACCCCTTCACTGATGAAGAACTTTTAAATGAACTCCTAGAAAACAGCGTAGACATCATGTCCATGTCAAATCCTCCATTTTTTGAGATTCTGAATCCACGAGAATTTCTATCATCAGATCATTCTCATAAACTTCCCACAAGTTTTCTTCTATCTCTCTCCTACAAACCATTAAACAATACTTTCTTGTCCCTGTTTTCCTTGTTGTCACATCCCAACCAGTCAGAATCCGATAGAACCAACTCAATCATCAATTCACATATTCATTCAGAATTTATGCTCAGCCACTCAGCTTCAGTTCTCTATCCCGACCGCTACTACAATCTCTTGAGCAATAACTTCTCTCCGTTTTCTCCTCTGAGATACTCTGTCAGTTTAATTGTCGTCAATGGTAGAGTTGGCACTTGTCTAAACGGTGACTACTACCCTCCGTCTGAGTCCATTAAACTCTGGGGGGATGTGAAAAATACTGAATCACTGGAGATGAAATTTTCACCTTACCTGGAAACTGTCTCATCCTTGGTAGACTATAATTATAGCTCCTCTATAATGTGAATCAATCTTTTTTATACTATCTCATATAGGGCATTATTTGTAGCATGAAACTATTACCACTTCCAGAAGATATGCCATCTTCGCCATTCCTTTGTTCTCTTATCTTTCACTCCTGCCTGGTACGTAGCTAACAAAACATTCTTGCATTTTTTCCAAAAAGAATGAATTTTATCTCTACAGACACAGGTTGTGGATCCTGATCATCAGAGTGTCTCAAACCAAACATCATCCTCAGCTTCAGACACATCACAATCTCACTATGATCCACGCTACTATCCCTATATCAATCCTTACTACAATCCCTACAATCCTTACCAGGTAATACACAAAGTATTGCAATAGAAGAAATTTCAATTTCAGTCTCAGCTTCCTCTATTTCATGTCACAGTGTTCTTTCTCATAATAGTATTGGCCAGATCCGCAGTGTAAAGGTCCACCAGGACCACCCGGGCCTCCCGGTCGCCGTGGTGAGCAAGGCCCTTCAGGACATCGTGTAAGTATTCATAACTTTATACATAGTGCGTGTTGCCGGTCAAGTGGCCGGCTGCTTGAGTCTAACCACACTAAGTGGTTAATGGCTTCTTGTTATCACCTGTCATAACAAATTATTTCAGGGCCAGAAAGGTTTCAGAGGAGAGAAAGGTCGTCGTGGACGACCAGTTAGTCGAATTTTACCGCAAATTAGTTCCATAATTAGCTATTATCTCCTGTCAAGGGTGGTATTGGTCCGGATGGATTAGAAGGTGGAAAAGGAGTATCTGGCTATCAAGGGCTTCCAGGGCATCCAGGCCCACAAGGTGTCATTGGCAAAAAGGGAGAGAAGGTTTGGTGTATATACCTGTAGGAAAGCATTATGGTTCGGTGGACTGAACATAGGGTCAAAAAGGACCAAGAGGTCACATGGGATCAGAAGGAGGTCAAGGAGCTCAAGGAATTGCAGGGCCGTCTGGATCACCCGGTGATAAGGGAATGAAAGGAACCAAAGTGGGTAGACTCTCAACAATCTGATAATCAGCTTGAATAGCAATTCTCATAGGGTTTGAAAGGCAAGCAAGGCGACACTGGACCCAATGGACTTCCGGTGCGGTCATGATATATAGTAAAATATACTCTAGCTACCACTGTTTGTTTAGGGTAAAAAGGGTGACCCAGGAGTTTCAGGGCATCCTGGCTTCAAAGGACTTGCTGTAAGTCATCATAATACTGTGAAATAAATCACCAACTAACTGTCTCTACTATAATAGGGACTCATTGGTGCACCGGGTGAGCATGGACCAAAAGGACCGGATGTACGTGTACATCAATTTTGTAATTCATTTGGGGATTTTGATATTTGTTTATTTGTTAATTATGCAGGGGTTCGCAGGACCTAGGGGCCCACCTGGAACACCTGGAGCTCAAGGCTCAATGGTATAATAGCTATACCAATTATTTCTCAAAGCTTGTATTATTGGTGAGCATTATATCCACAGGGACCAGATGGGCCTAAAGGAAAAAGGGGATCTGTAGGACCACCAGTAAGTAGTTCTAGCTATACAATAATGGAAGAACTAGGCCAACTTAGCCAACTCTTCATTTACAAGCATCATCGGTGCTTTTTTTTCCTACCTACTGTCTGTGTCAAGGGTTTACACTTTAGTGTTTTTCATTACACTAGAGATCAAAATTCTATCTTCATATTGTGCATTTCAGGGAAGACCAGGAGTTCCAGGACGCATAGGAGAACCAGGCCCTGATGGAGATATTGTATGCTTGTACATTATTGTGATGTAAATCATTTTTCGTGTGAATAGGGTGATCCAGGTCCGAGGGGTGATACAGGTGTCACAGGTGACAAAGGACCACCAGGAAATCAAGGACCTCCTGGTAGAGAGGGAAACAGAGGACCTAAGGTTTCGTTCGTCATACAAATTATTCAACTGAATAAATTTTACCATTTCAATCTGTTGATCACATTATGCAGGGTATTATGGGACACATTGGACCCAGAGGAGAAAAGGGAGAGAGAGTATGTATAGCTTGTGTGGCTGATTGATAATTGAGTTTTGCAGGGAGGAAAAGGAGCTAGTGGTGCAAGAGGTAAAAAAGGAGAAGAAGGATTTCGTGTAAGATGCCAACTCGTATATAACTCTCTTGAAAATTAAAGCTCAGTGTTATTGGCACTACAGGGCTATCCCGGAGTTCAGGGACCACCTGGTGAAGATGGAGACCCTGGCCGTCCTGTAAGATATATAACTGAACTCTATCAATTTAATTCTGGCGTGGTTTGAACAGGGAGCAGCGGGTGATGATGGTCCACCAGGAGAAGATGGCTTTCCAGGACCTATAGTGAGAATTTCTATCAGTTACAATAATTATCCACTACGTTTTGTATAGGGTCCAAGAGGATATCGTGGAGATCCTGGCGGTGATGGGAGACCAGGGCCTCCTGTGAGTTAGCCAACCTACGATATTTTTTTGCTTTACGAGTGTACATATCTCTGGCAGGGTTTGGCTGGTGAACCAGGCGTACCAGGTCATCCAGGAGAGCCTGGGCCCAAGGCAAGTAAGTGTTGCTGTGTTACGCACGCACTATGTAAACATCATTAGCCATCATACAATAACACTCCCAATGATGTCGAGACCATAACTTTGGCATATTATTATAATAGGGTTTAAATGGATTACCAGGACAACTTGGAAAACCTGGCTCTACTGTAAGTATGATTCTTGCTGCGAATTAAAAATTTAACTGTGATGGTGGCTTTTTATAGGGACCCAAAGGAGAGATTGGTTTGATTGGTATTCCCGGACCACCTGGCTTACAGGTACTGAAAGGTGTGTCATTAGTACACACAACTATTCTTGCCATAGATATTTTCCACTGGCTATCATAATCATAGTCAATGTTTTATCTCAGGGACCACCTGGACCATTGGGCAGGCTGGGACAGAAAGGGAGCATTGTTAGTATTACCAATAATCTCTTCCTCATCTGTGTAGCCACAAATTTTGACTATAACCACAGGGAATGAAAGGCTCTAGAGGTGCGCCTGGAGCTGTAGGAGCACATGGAATGAAAGTACAGCTAATTCTTTGACTTTAAATGATATAGCTAGTTATTATTGTCTGTTTCTTGCCCAGGGATATAGGGGAATACCGGGAATACCTGGGCATAAAGGAGAGAATGGACCAGTAGTGAGTTGTGTGGAAAGTGTCAGACTAATGTGTGATTAATGATTGATTGGTAGGGTCCTCCTGGTCATGATGGCGAAATTGGTCCAGTTGGACCTCCAGGTATGAAGGTAGGTATATACTGCCTTACTACAATGCAATACCAAAAGCTCAGGCTCACTAACACTGTTTAAAAAATTCCTTCTGTAGAGCTTAAAAGAATTGAATAACTAATTAATTTGTTTTGCAGGGAAGTCAAGGCATGTCAGGAGCACCAGGATTAATGGGAGAGCCAGGAGCTAAAGTATGATCCAGTTATGATAGAGCTAAACACAAAGTATATCTTTCTTATTGTGTGCAGGGAGAGAAAGGGAACCAAGGGCCTAAGGGGCACAAGGGAGAGCCTGGAATTAAAGTCAGCCCTTCCTTAGATAATGATATAACTCTTAACTGGCTATTGGGAAGGGTTTACAAGGTGGCAGTGGTATACCTGGAGTATTAGGAGTGATGGGAACCAAAGGTAACAAAGGAGACCCAGGGTTTCCCGGAGCTAGAGGAAAGAAAGGTGATCCCGGTGAGAGAGGCATGCCCGGCAATCCTGGACCTCCCGTAAGACCATTTTATAAAAGCAAGCTGTTATCCTAATCGTCATATTCCATAAAGGGAGCAAGAGGAACAGATGGAACTCCTGGGAAAATGGGATTAAAAGGAACACCTGTAAGCAAAACAATCAACTACCACTGCATAATGATTTTATTAGCGCATTATTTCAGGGACCTCCCGGCAATAAAGGGAGACCAGGTTTAAATGGAAAACTCGGGTCATTGGTGAGCATATTTTCCTCTATCTGCAGTTTTTTTTATAAACAGTCTATCAAACAGGGGGAGAAAGGTGTAAAGGGAAGCCATGGAGGATCAGGTGATCCTGGACACTCTGTGAGTTCAACTATGTAATATATTTTATTGTGTCTTACTTCCAACCAGGGACCAAAAGGACATTCAGGATTCAAAGGCATATCAGGGAAAGCTGGTCCAAAGGTAAATGCAATGAAGACTATATATATATTTCTGCAAAAGATGAGAGTTCGAAACAGCTCAGTGAGGTGTATGGGAACCTTGATTTGATGAAATTGGTTTGCATGAAAACTATATTCACTGGTGCCATATTATACAGGGGTTAGATGGAGATGTTGGTCCACCGGGAGACAAAGGAGTGAAAGGAAAAAAAGGTGAAAATGGTGACAATGGCCAACGAGGAAACAAAGGAGAACCAGGAAATCCAGTAAAAATACTTATTTACATAGTAATCTGGTTACTAAGACTGAGTTTAACAGGGAGTAAAAGGCATTAAAGGATTCAGTGGACAGAAAGGAAGAAGAGGAGATATGGTTAATCAGAATATTTTTTTCCGGATTTTTGAAGGTTTCTGGTTGTACACAGGGTGAGAGAGGAATTGTTGGACTAGATGGTGTTCGTGGAGCAGATGGACTTGCTGTAAGTTTGAGATAAGATATTTCTAAAGGCAGATTCACGCATTAATTCTCACGCATGTGTGCCAAGGGTTAATGAATATCTGCGTAAAATCTATATATGAGCCTCTTACACTGTGTTCTAGCTCCACTGGTTTATACTTGTCATACATTAAAGTAGTGTCCATAATACACTGTTGACTATGTTCCACGAGCCATGCATAAACCTGCATGGCATTATGAAGGGGCAATAGGTAGTGTTCTAATGGCAATCAATAACATAGGGAGACAAGGGAGAGAAAGGAGAGAAAGGAATAGTAGGAGAAAAAGGGTCAAAGGTATGATATTCAACTTGTGTGATTGAGTTTAGTAAGTTATATCAATAATTACAGGGTTTAGAAGGTCATAAAGGCAAAGTGGGAGAGCCAGGCCCACAAGGCTACACTGTAAGTCATTCAATCACACGTTAAACTAACTGAAACACACATATACAAATTAGCCTATATAGGTTATGTCTCTGGCTTTAGAAACATCTATGAAATGTTTTAATAAATGAGGTTTCATTGTATCTATGCTAATCAGGGGCATAAAGGGGAGAAAGGACCACGTGGTGTGACAGGATTGAAGGGAGCTGCAGGAATACAAGGAAGAAGAGGAGAAGATGGAGAGCACGGACCACCTGGTCTCCCAGTGAGCTAAAACTAACAGCCTTTACAATGAGATCTGAGAATGGAATGAAACTTTATAAATGAAACTTTTTGGCAATGCACAAACAAATTGGTGATAACATACCTTTTTATGAAAGACTGTTGTTTTTTTGGCAGGGATTGCCCGGACCACCTGGAAGAAATGGACCATTCGGAGACGTTGGAATGAAGGCAAGCATAGTGTATTAGATTAAATGTATCATACTAATAACAATTGCAGGGTGTAAAAGGGCAAGCTGGAGATATGGGTAAAAGAGGACATAAAGGATTGGAGGTAGAGTACACTCACACTGTCAGAGGCTCCCAGCATACGGATTCTTCCGTATTATTACAGATATTGGCGGCAAAATACGAGCACTAGAACACGAAATACGGATGTTTACGCTTGTGCTAAGGCCTGTACTCATGCGCAGAATGCCATTTTAATGATTTTTACAGGAATTTCCTGTTAAAATATGAAAATTTAAGTAGCTGTGTATGCCTTATCTAAGCTTGGAGGCTCTGCTCTGTGTGTTCCTTTATAGTCATGACAATAGTTTCATACTTCTTCTTGCATTATTAGGGTCCCCGGGGAGAACCTGGACCTCCAGGCTTCGAGGGGCCACAGGCAAGAAAAGGTCCTCCAGGAGATAGAGGTCCAAAAGGTGCCAAAGGAGTAGAAGGAAATGAAGTATATTGATATTGAACACTATATTACATAGAGTGTTATAATTACTGTATTTGAACAGGGGCCTCGTGGAGTAAGAGGAGGTATTGGACCTAAAGGATTTAAAGGAAGGAAGGTTTGAAGAGGTTTAACATCAATAAAAGGTTTAAATTTTATTTTCACCTCATAGGGAGATAGAGGACCACCAGGTGTACCATCACCAAAAGGACAAAAAGGAAAACAAGTATGAAATAGAAAAAAACCATTTGCCATTTTTCTTTTGTTTCAATAGGGACCAACTGGACCGATGGGACCCATTGGACCACATGGAGTAACTGGAAATCCAGTAAGTAAAGAGTTAAATGCAGTGCCTGTGTATGTTTTATATGCACAGGGACCTGTAGGTCTGCCAGGACTTGTTGGACCACCAGGAATACCAGGAACGCCTGTAAAATTTTATAAAAAGTATGATCTCAGATAACTTAGCTGTTATTATTGTACAGGGTTTAATGGGAGATCGTGGTGCACCTGGATCAAAGGGAGTAGTAGGCCTACCTGGACCAAAGGGCCGGACAGGTCTAACAGGATCTCCAGGAGAGAAAGGAAGAAGAGTGAGTTTTGTTTTCTTTTTCAAATAATGCTAGAAAAAAGAAATTGTCATTTCCAGGGTTCGCACGGTGCACCTGGTCCTCGTGGAGAGAATGGGGACCACGGTATTGGGGTAAGCAGCATGACTTAGTTTTTATCACATAATATTTTCTTCATATCAGGGACGGATGGGATTTCCTGGTGAAATTGGAACTATGGGTAGAAGAGGATACGATGTTAGTAAAATACTACATAGCTAAGGCCATGTGTAAGCCGTGTTATATTGAAATGCAGGGCTGGCCTGGAAGGCCTGGTAGTGATGGTCTGATTGGATATCCTGGTTTTCAAGTGAGCACCATTCAATTTCTCTTTTAGTTTACTTGATATTCTGCTATCTCTGTAGGGAAATACGGGAGTTAAAGGACAGAAAGGCCACAAGGTAGAATTCGAAATGAATGGTATATCCATCATATACTCACTATCTCTTTTATGCAGGGTGCCAAAGGAAGTGAAGTAAGTTTCTCTTCTACTGTCAAACAGGCACCTTATCATACTAAAGGAGTGTAGCAGCTAAATGTTGTAGTTATATAGTCCAAGTGGAACAAAATTGCTCTCACTTTGTACAAATACCTCTCTTACAATGATACTGCAGGGAGCAAAAGGAGCTAAGGGACCTCCTGGAACAGTTTCACACGTAAAACAATACATAGAGACATTAAGAATTGATTTTACCGATAATTTTTCTAGCATTATTATATCTCAGATTTGGCATCAAATGAAGCCTACTCAAAAGGGAGCCTTCCTTTACCATCTCTTACTAGTATTATAAAAGAGGTATAAACTAGAGTATTTGTATTTCGGAGTTGTCGTGATTATTGGTACTAAATCTGTAGATGGTGTTTGGTGAGAGTGGAAGAGATGGATCAGTCACAGTTCCTCAGTGTCTAATAATGGTGGATTCTCCTACAGCTGGTCTGGAGAGGAGGCTACCTGCACACAGCTGCAAGCATATCTGTCTTCATCACCCTACCTCAACCTCTGGTATATATCTCAGAAACCATAATAAAATTAGCTTTAGAAGAATGTTATGAAGGCTAACTTAGGTACGATTGGAACAAAACTACGTCTTCTTTATTGGTTTGCTCTATCTTTAATAAAAATATTTAAATTTAGCCATTATTATACTGCTACACTTCTATTGATGTTTTATTTAGGATTTTATTGGATTGATCCAAACCTGGGATGCTCGTCTGACGCAGTTCAAGTATTCTGCAATTGTTCTTCCAATGAAACATGTGTTCAACACAAGACCTCAGCTACTACTCAGGTATATATAACATATCTTCATTCCGCTGTATATACTCTTACATAATTATTGTTTGTTATAGAATTTCCCGTTGTCATGGAGAGCCCAACTAGATTCAATGCACTACGAACAGAATGCATCAATTCAACTCTATCAGGCGAGAATTGTAGCACATAGACTCATCACTAATAATCTCTATTACTGTGTGTGCATATAGATTCAGTATGTGGTAGATCGTGTGCAATTGAAGCATTTGCAGCTGATGAGCTCTACTGCCTCGCAGACAGTTCTACACAGAGAGAGGCCGATCTCCCCACAGGCTGTCATCTTTGATGGAGGTGGAAGAAAAGAAGAAAGAAAAGGAGTAGGAGATTATAAATTTGATCTTCTTGTGAAGGAGTTTGGCGGAAGATTGCGACAGCTCACGGACAGAGATGTTACAATCACTCATTCCAACTCCTGCTCGTTGTCCCTGCAGGAAACTGTACGTGTAGAAATAATTAGTGAGAATTACTTTGTTTTGTACTCATTTGCAGGCCGAATACCAGGATTGGAGTTGTATTGTGTATGAATTACAGGCTGAGAGTCTATCTTTTCTTCACATGGACCAGTTGCCACTCCTAGAGATGGCTCTGGTCCCTCATAGCAGAGATTCTGATAGTTTAGTGCACAACAGATTAGACATTGGACCTGTCTGTTTTGCTGGTGGCTAGCTGCTGTCTATGACAGAATATTTCATGTCTGTTTGTCTGTGTTTCTGTCTGTCTACTTCGTTTACATTCATGCAATGCCTCAGTTTATTATGGTGACTCGCGCACATGCGCATAATTTCAGGCGCTTCACGGCACGTGAGTGTAAAGGGCAAACGATCACATTTCGCTCGCGAGTGAACTGAATGGCTACGAGAAGGTCAGTAAGAACCCGAAGGAAAACCCTAAAAGCTCAGCTAGAAGCTTCTCAAGCAAGATCTCCGGGGCAAAAACCGCAAAAGAAGAAGGAGAAGGAGGCATCAAATAGAATACCCAGTGAGGAGGAGGAGGAGCAGGAGAATGAAAAAGAAATAGGAGGAGCTGTTGAGGACACTAACCCTAGTTTGGAGGAGGATGAGGTGAAAGAAAAAGAGGAGGAGTTAATAAGGGGTGAGGAGAATGCCAATGAGCCAGAGAGGAGGCAAGTTGAAGGACGTTGGAAATATTATCCCTCTCTGTGTTCCAGTCTCCCTGGTCGTCAAAGACAGATAGAACTACTGCTTGGATTAGTGGGGGAGGTTAGTAGTGCCCCCGTCATTCCACTGCTAATTGACACCTCATATCCTATGATGTGTTATGTAGTCAGAGCAGAGGACATGTCCTGCTATCTATGTATATGGCAATAGTTCGACTGGTAAAACACTTACTCTAAAGACCATCTTCACAACTCTGAAGGTCCTGCCACTCGCTATTTCTCCGTTTCTTACATAACACACTCTTTCTCTCCTCTTCCTCCTCTTCCTCCTCCCCTCACTATCTCTCTAGGTTCCACTGGCCTTTGTAAATTGCATTGAATGCCACTCACCGAAACTCCTGTATAAAATGATACTCAGTAAACTCTCAGGTGAATACAGTATAATAGACTCTCTATTGGGATTATAGAATTTGATACATGATACTATGTTTATCTGTGTAATAGTGTGTGATTGTTAGGTATCAGATTTTTATGTGTTTGTCATATCATATGTTAACAGGTGAGGGTCTGGAGCAGATCAAGTGTGATAGCTTGGTTAGTTTCCTCCGTCTTCTTCGCTCTCATTCACAGAGTCACTCCCTGGAGACCATCTATATTGTTAGTTGTGAAGAATGAGTTTTATTAAGTGGTGGTTAAAATTCTTTGTTTGTGAGTTGAAAACTGAGAGTTCTTGTGTTATTAGCGACACCAATGTACACTAGAGATGTGATAAAATCAGTTTAGTGGTGGCTTAAAGTGCCGAGTATGGTCGAAGCTGACTACTGCTGACCAGTGTGGGCATATTCTTGAATGTGTTCTTTGATTGAATCTTTGATGACGAGGAGTGTGTATTTATGTATTGAAGGTACTGGATAAGGCAGAGAGATTGAGGGAGATGGAACCAACTCTACTGCCTGCTCTCCTCAGACTCCCTGAACTAGTGAGTCACCTTCTCTCTCTCTCTTTTCCCTACTTATAGTGGTAATCTTTCTCTAAGGCTCAGTGTTCAGTGTGTACAGTGCTAGTAAGTCAACTGGTATGGGAGAAACTGGCTATGGCTACCGGAGGTGTGCAACCCATCTCATTACACTTCCCTCAGTACAATCATGGTCAGTCTAAACTGGCAGTTCCACTAGCCTTTATAGGGAGGTTTCACCCCTTGTATTGTCCTTTATAGAGAGGTTCCACTCCTTGTATTGTTCTTTATAGAGCATGATTTTAAAGCTAATTTTGATAATCTACCCTTTGTAATTTTAAC
>JAODVQ020393513.1:0-11142 GCA_025400075.2 Phenganax stokvisi | reverse complement strand
TCTTGACGTTTGCGGTTTGGCGTTTTAGCCGAAAAGCAAAAATCTAAATGTCTCTGGTAACAATTTTCGCACGTAATAGAAAAGTATCCTAAATTTGCAAATTTCGCAGGGCTGTTTTTTCAGCATATTCCAACCTCTTGCCACCAAACTTTGCAGTTTTACTACATCTAATACGTTCTTTTCACTTGCGTGGATGAATTCGCTTCTCTATTTGATTTTAAATTCTGCTCCATCTCTAACTAAAGGCAAACCCAGGTAGTTCTTCATTTACAATTATGTTCGGTGATGCATAATGGTATAAGTTTGTGTATTTGTATTTTTCCTGAGAGCTGTAATCTACACTGTACCCCGAGTAGAAAGTTTTACCCAATGCAATGACTTTTCAATAGTTTTCAATACAATAAAAATTTTCTGAAAGTCAAAAGTGCATGACTGATGAGGGGCCAAGAAATTAATAAATTATCGGAGGGGGCGTAAAAGTTTGGTTGCAGTCCCCCGCAATTTAATATTGGTCAGCACGGCCCTGCCGGTACGTTCAATTTCGGAAGTAGGCAATCTACAAATACAGATTGCGATGACGGCATCGCAATTTACAGTAAAGCGTAGTGCAATAGATGCTTAGTGGTTGGATGTGCTTAGCATGGCGGGGGGTTATGTAGTGTGTTGCAGTGGTGCGTAAGTATTCCAAAGAAATAGGCTCACATGCGGTTGTCAAGCATAGATAATACTCAATAGCCGAGATTTAACACATTATAGCGGGTAAACTGTTTGCAAAGATTGATGAAGCAAGAATGACTCAACAGCGAGTCGGATCGCTCCCTAACATTGCAGATTTTTTTTGCCTCATTTCTTCGTCTTAGTGGGAAAAATTCTTAGTATAGGTTGCGTATAAGGTGTTTAGCTCCGAAAAAGTTGCATTGGTTTGGTGCAATCTTTAATGTTCGCTTTGTATTTTGGTGAATTATTTGTCATATCGCAAGAAATTTCAATTGGTTTTAAGCTTGCGAAGTTGGATGGTTATTCCGTTTTAATTAGAACAGTTTGGACTGAAATCTAACAAGAAAAACGCTTAAATCTGTCAAACTTATCCCATGTCGGTGTCGTTTTGGATATCGCTCCTCCTGGCTTTTATCTGGTTATGTACAAGAATTAAGCCTCAGAATGTAAATTTCAGAGCCAGAACACTTTCTTGGAATGTTGCGTCACAACTTGCATCATGTAATTTTAAAGGTAGGACCAGGATTGCTGGCAATATTACCTACTAGCAGGTTATACAAGAAGATATGAAGTGTATTACTCTTAATATTGAACTGCAGACTTTAGCGATAGTTGGAGAAAGCCAGGTAGATTTCTGTAAGATCTTGTCACGCGTGGAGGTCCAAAAGCGTGCCAGTCTATTTGGAAGTACTCTCCTATAAAGTGAGCAACAGTAAATGCTAGAATTTTGAAAATTTTTCATAATGATACCATCTCTGTAATCTAGAGCAATTTCACGACTTCGTTTATGGTGAAAACCTGCCTTGATGTTGTCTGTGTGAATGAAACTTTGCTCAACCAGAACATCAGTAATATTGTGATTTTACACGCTGATTACAAGAATCTTCAGGAGGGTAAAGAGTAGGACGCCATGGTGGCCGAGTTCTTCTTGGCATAAAAAGAATCTCATTTTGTTCTTTGAAGGAGTTCTCTTTTAATCTGGATGAAGTGGAAGGCTTAGATAACGTTTCAGCGATCTTAACAACTGCTTCAGACAAACGTTTACTGGATTCTTCAGGCTATCGAACTCTTGACGCCGAGTGTCCTTCGATGGGAAAATTTAACAAATTTCTGGACCATGCTTGCGATCAGTTTAAAAATATTGTGATTTCTGGTGACTTTAATCTTCCTAATATTTCGTGGGACTTATCTTTGAATACATTCGGAGCAAATGAAGTAAATTTTATTGACATAATGAATGGTCTTTCTTGAGCCAGATAAATTCCATTCCAACTCGGCCCAATAATTAAAGTACTAGATCTTGTGATCACAAGCGTTCCAGAGCTTGTAGCTGAGTCTGAGATACTTAGTCCAGAGAAATGTGAGCACAGACCACTCTACAATTTACACGAATTTTCTGGATACGTAATAGCCCAACCGATAATTGAGAGATTTGTCTACAATTATGGCGCTGCCGCGCTGGTGACTTTGTAGGACTTTGCAATGCTTAGATGCAAGGAACTGGACCAATCTTGTTGAAGGTGCTGAAGACATCAACACTGCCTGGCAAGATTGGAAGAATGCGTTTAAAACAACCGTCTCGCATTATATCCGTATGAGGAAAATGAAAGGACGTAATCCTGCTCCATGGATCAACGGTGCCATTCTTACTACAATTAGAAAAAAGGAGTAAACTCGGCAAAAACTAAAGTCGTCTCCCAATAGTCACCTATACTACAAAAACAATTTAAGACCTTGCGTTGCAAAGTAAAACGTATGTTACGGAAAAGTCGAGATGAGTTCTTCGCCGCTCTGGTTACTGATACCAATCAAAGCCCTAAGCGTCTGTGGTGAGTATTGAACCTAGGGAAAAGTTAATTAGTTTTCTAGATAAAAAATAAGTAAAAAGCAAGAAGGTAAAAGGCGCTAAAGAAAAAGAGAAACAAATTTAGCATTTGAAATACGCATCCGATTTGGAGACTGAAATGTGGGCATGAATTCACTTAGATCCTCATCGAGTTACTTTTCATCCAGTCGGTTATGAAATCAAGATAACCAAGAAAAATATTTAGGAAATGAAGAGCATAATAATGCAATGACATTTTAATTGCCGTGCAATATACTGTTGATGATTACAAAGACTGACGTACACGATTATGATTCAATTTTAATCGTGACTAATCTTAGGTTTAGGACTTTAGGTAGTGACATCTAACAGAAAAAATACTGCGAACATGGAGAGGCTTGTGATTACGTTATTTAATATACAATGCTTGCTAAAATAACGTATTTACTTGTGAAAATTTAGCTACATTGTTTAACAGTAAAAGTGCGTTCGTGAATCGTGAAAGGCTGCACGCGTGATTTGCATAGGCCAATATCAGCTGAAATAGTTCTGCAATTTATAGATAACACATCAAGCATCATTTCCGTTATATGCGACGTGCAGCCTTGCATAACTTTTATCCAAACTTACATAAAAATAAGCAGTGTATATTTTACTCGATCGAGTTCATTTGCTTCAGAATATCGTATTACACAGTAGTGGACAGTCGTAATAAACATTGTTTCAAAATGGCTGATCTTTGGATTATGCTAGTTTTCTTGGCAAAACTATTGCTCTGTTGCTCCACTCTGCTTCTCCTCGGCTTTGCATTGTACATCTACAACATGCATCGCAAACTGAGTCATATTCCAGGCCCACCAAGAAGCAACTTTTTCTTGGGTAACCTGCTCGAAATTCGTAGGCGAAGGATCCTTGAAGGAAAGAATATTCATCAAACTTTGGCGGATTGGTCGACAACGTATCGACCTGTCTTTGTCATATGGTTCTTCCATGTTCCTTTAGCAGTCATAAGCGATGCAGACGTTGTCCGTGAAGTGCTAGTTGTTCAAAATTTGCCTAAAGATCGCTTCGGGTACAAGCGCTTTCAGTTTGTGTACGGTCAACGTTTCCTCGGAAGTGGTCTATTCTCTGACTTGAATCCGCTCACATGGGAAACCAAGCGACGTACTTTTGCCCCACTCTTCCATAGAAGTAAACTGTTCGATGGGTTCCCGATAATGAACGCATGCTGTGATAATTTCCTCAAAAGACTCGAGAAATATGCTGATGGAAAAACTGAGATTTCCCTCGCTGATGAATTTTTGCAAGTCACTTTGGAGACAATTCTGAAGGTTTGTATCGTATTGTGTTACTTATATTGCACGTTTGGTTGCTCTTTAATTATGTGCTGCAAATTGAAAGTTTATGCTTCGTTACTGCAGTTCTACTTTTTTGCAACAGTTTAAGCCAGAATAATAAACTAACAAAATCACAGTTGAGAGGTTGCAGCTGTATACTGTACATTATGAATTCATCGTATGCAAAGTCGAGATGCATATACTGTAGATTCATTGTGCTACTACTAGATCTTTTATTTAGTTTGCAAACTAGTAATAATTTTTCAGACTTGCCCAACGAAGCGTGTTATCCCTTTTTTTGTTTGTTTGCCTCTTTGCTCGTTTGTCTGCTGGGTGTTTTACTTGCAAGCAAAAAATTTAACAAAATAACGGAACGTCTTTTTACAAAAGCTTACCGACATAATGGGCATAAATGACAAGAAAAACTATTTCCAATCAACTCTACTGAAAACTGGATGAGACATGCACTAAAAATAAAATATGCCTCAAAGAAAAGTCTTTATCTTACAAGACAGTGAATGATGGCTGCATGCCCTCCTTATATTATACTTATGGAAAAAATTAGGGTGATCGACGGACAAATACGGAGTTCCCAATATATACTACAATATTGTATATCTTAAATTCAAATTGTGCAATCAGAAAGTTGTTTTCGTACCGCATGACTGATCAATTTTTTGCGGTGTCGCATCCCAGTCCCCTATTTCCGAGTTTGGGGTGGGATATTTATCACTGAGATACTATATCTAGCTATCTCACGCGACCTCTCGGGTTTACTGCACGTACCCACGGAAAACATTGAGAAATGGCAAGAGCTGATAGCTCATTCGTACGCCGTTCAAATTTTTGTTATAATATATCATTTATAGACCCTCCGCTCGGGGGATTTGGCGAAACGTCCCCCCGTGATGATTTCATCACTTCGGGAAATATTTCTCCGAATCCCCCTCCACAGAATAGCAGCATTGGCTATTCTTTGGATAGCAACTTTTTCGAATACAAGGAATTAAAGGCTTTTTTATCGGCAAAGCTGGTGGAAAATAACAGTATGCCAGTGCGCATAGGTGCGTATTCTACCAAAATATGATTGGTTAATCTTTCAACTTTGCATGTGTCCGTAGGGCCTGCTAACGCAGAAATTGTGCAGTATTTCCTGAATTCTTTTACTTTCAGGCCGACAGATAAATGTACTTATACATTCATTCTACAAAAAATATACAGATATAAAATAAGAATGAAAACAATACTTTCAGGCGAATGCAATGAAGTTCAAAAGTAAAATTCTCTACATTTTGCACGAACTGCGCCTGCCGCGCATCACACGCTGAGTGATATTATATAAATAATGAAGTGTTGTAAATATGCAGCTAACTAAAAGTGTATTAAGTAAGCCAAATAATCTATGGTGTTTTCAGTGGTCGTGCAACGTGGAAATGAACAGTGATGACCTAGCAGTGTTTCAAAAAGACTTTAAAAACGCTTTGAATGGCATCGCATTGAGCTTCCAGAGTCCTGCAACGAAGTTCATGCCGTGGTCAAGTTTAAGAAAAAAGTGTACAGACGGTGCGCGTCGTTCGAGACTTACAGCACAAAGCGTGGTGGAATTGAGAGAGAAAGCAGTAGACGACGGGAAAATGGTACCAGAAGATGCATTGTCCTATGTACTGAAGCTGAAAGAAGCTTTGCCAAATTGTGACATGGAAGACTTGGTGGATATGCTTGTAACAGTTGTCTTTGGAGGTACAGTTATACAGTGTGTCAAAATTTTGGTTTTGGGCTTCCCGTAGAAAGGAAATTTGAGATTGTTAGAAAAGTTTTGCGACTCGTCAAGGGCGGGTTTTTGGGTGCTCAATTGAGTGGCTAACCACCACCCCATTTTTACTGTAATAATTCTTGTAAGTATGCATGCGTTTTGTGGAACTGCATTCTTGAAAGATCAATACATCATCCAATTCACGAATTAATCACGAACTAGTTTTCGGCAGTTAAGTAGACGGGTAAAATTGTAGCTTTTTATTTCAATAACGAAATTTTTAAAAACATCATTGCAGTAAAGTAGAGGGATGCAAATCTAGAGCTTTTCTGTGGTTTTAAAAATTCTGCGAACGCCATTTGAAACTGAAAGCAAGCATTTAAAACTTTTCTCCCCCTCTTCCCACCAAGTGTTTGCAATTGTAGATTGGCCTCAGCATGTTCATTTTGCCTCCTGGAACCGGTTGTTCGAAAGCCGGATAGCACTATCGATTGGATACTAAAGTTTCAACGTTTATTAAATTGGACAAAAAAAAGGCCGAAACTTCCATTTTGTTCAACGATGTAAATATTAGAGACTTTAATCTATCGTTATTAGTCGTAAGTCGTAATTTATGTTATTAAGTTTATGGAAAATTTTATGAAGGCTACAAAGGAATCACTATTCATAGGATAGCGCTTTCTACCTTCGAACAATGTGCTACAGAAGTTGGTGAGGTGCAAAAAATTTTCGTGGTAAAACAAAGGAAATGATTGCTTTCTTTATTTCATCTCCTTACACTTTGCCAGCTTTTGAATCGATATGAAAATGAAACACTTAAAGATAAAATTTACTGCATTTTAGGGCAATATTATCGATATACCGTAAATGCTCGTTTTAGCACCACTCCCAGTTAAGCACCGCTCCTGATTAAGCTCCGCACTGAGGATGAGAAAAGTTTAATAAGCGCCGCTCCCGATTTAGCACCGCCCCTTTGCAACTATGGGTGCGGCGCTCAACTTGATAGGCTCCACCGCACAAATAATTGACACTATATTAGGTAAACAGTTCACACTATAAATCATGCAAACAGTTTTTGTTAATTCGCTAGGTTTTTGAGGGATAAAAATTGTTGGGGTGAACCTTTAGTATAAAATTATTTAATAAGCACGGCATCCGGTTAACCGCCGCTCCCGATTAAGCACCGCTCTGAATAAAAAAAAATTAATAAGCACCGCGATGCTAAAACGAGCATTTACGGTATATGAAATCCCTGACTTAACTGTATGTGTGTTTATCTGCATTTCCCATCTTTTTCTGGTTTTTTCGCAATGTTCTTCTGTCTGTCCTTAGATTCGTCAGTTCTGTTCAGTAGGCACTTTTAGATGGACGTTTACGGCGAACCGTTAACGGCTAACGGCAAACTTCAAATCACATTTGATTGTAATATCAACAGTTTCGTAGAGCGAAGTTGCCAAAACACGCTTCAGTTCATTGTACAGGTTCCCATCGCACAACCGAAATAGTCGACTTCAGAATGCGACTTAAACTTTGCCGTTTGCAGTCAGCGGTTCGCCGTAAACGTCAATATAAAGGTCTCTAGTATCTGTCTGTGCGTTGCGACAGAAATATATACGGCAGTTATTCTACTTTCTTTGAAATTAAGCTGTCTGTTGATACAGGGCTACAATATATCTCCAGGCCACAATGTAAAATGACACCATTCTGTTGTTATAGGAATGGACACAACCGGCAACAACCTTTGTTTTACAGCACTCTCAATTGGCTTGCATCCAGATGTAGAAAACAAGTAAGATAAAAAAGTTCTGCTTCAATTTCAAATTATCTTTTGAAAGAACAACATTAACTGCACCATGTTGTAATTTCTCTAGCGTTAGCATGCTGCTCATAGCTTCCAGCTGCTGTTACAGTATTACACCATATCAATCTATTCATTGATTCAAAAGCATGTGCCCCACCCACACATGTGTAAATCGAGCATGCGTTTTTAATTCAGAGAACAGCAGCCTCTGTTGTATTACTTACTCTTGTAATGTAATGTTTAGTGTTTCAGTACTACACCCTGTTAAATTCGACAGTATTACAAGTTTTTTACTATCTTTCACATCAGACCATACAGTTTTAAATCTAATGCAACCATGCATCGTTCAAACTAGAGAAAAACCAGTAACAGCAGAAAGTTTGGAAAAATATAAAATGCTATTTTATTTCCAAAACGTTATACCTATAGTCTTTTTCAGACTCTGTAAATGCTCGTGGAAGTAGGATTTGTGCATAATGCAATGTGCTGAATAGACGTCTGGCACAATGTTTATGACCAAGTGTTTTTGTTTTCAGGCTTAGGAAAGAAATTATCACTGAACTTGGGGATTCAGAGGAAATTAAACCGAAAAATCTCATCTCTATGCCGTACCTTAGTCAAGTCGTCAAGGAATCTCTGCGACTTCATCCGCCGACAACTGCCCTGACGAGGAGAACAGATAAAGACACCGTGCTTGGAAACGTTATAATACCAGAAGATACACCGATCATGGTTAACCCATATGTGCTACAGACGCATCCTGACTACTGGGAAGACCCTCAAGAATTTAAGCCTGAAAGATTTGCTTCGGAGGAGAAAATACACACGTATGCCTACTTTCCGTTTTCGCTAGGTCCACGGCGCTGCATCGCACCACAGCTGGCTGACTTGAAAGTGAAATTGGTCATTGTTCGTCTGCTGCAAAAGTTCAAATTCAACTTGCTGCCAGGCCAAACTCTAGAGCTTGCCGAGAACATTACGTTCGGTCCAGTGGGAACCGTTCGTTGTACACTTACGTTGGCTGAACACTAGACACATCTGGTACATCCGTTTTTCTCTCATGAATGGACAGAGACTTTAATTGTTGCTCATTGTTTCACTGAGCACTGACATGACGTACGTCGAGTTTTGACATGAGCTTTTTATCTTTTTATAAGAATGTTTTCACGACTTTTTAGAAAAGGTCTTTTACAGCAGCTTTGACCCAACTATAAATATTTCAACGAGTCTTCACATCAGGTTTTATTGTACCCCAGTAACATACATGAGTTGTTTTATTACGTATGGCTTAGATGATTGGACCATACAAAATTATGTACTCACGCATTTCAGAGGGCTTATGTATCCAGGGGAGCTTGCGCTTGGAATACATCTTTGTTCCTACTGCTAGTGTACTGCTAGTGCACAGTAACAAATAAAAAATGTAATAAAACAGGTTTCGAGGAAGCAAAAGCCCATTACCACATTTCGTAAAGCCAATTTGTACACATTATAAAGTTTCTCTTGTTTGTCTAGTTCTTTAAATCATATACATGAGGATAGGCTTCTGAGGATAAGGATAGGATAGTTCATATACATGAGGATAGGCTTTGTATTCGGAGGGAGACGTCTATTCAAAATAGTGATAGAGTTATTGGACATGATCGGTTTACCTTTTGGGGTAATCGAAGAACTACGGTACACCGACAGAACATTGTCCGCATTGAAAGGCTGTCAAATCTTCGCTGAAAGTTTACAGATGTTGGCAAAGTCCGAGCGAAAACTAACTCTGCAAGTACTTCAGAAGTCGTACAATTGAGCTAGTTTTAACTTGAGTAGTCGAGATAGCTTGGTGTTTCCTTCACTGCAAAAAATTCTGAGTAATTGTTACTCAAAATTGTCCGAAAATGTATGCCCCCATAGTTACTAGCAAACTGGAATTAAAGTAACTCTATAAATGGAGTACACTCAAGTTTTTGACTTAATTGGACTCTTAAATTTGAGTAAATGCTACAATTGCGCAACTTGTGAGTAAACTAACTCGACAAGGTGAGTAATACATACACAAATATGTGCACGATGTACTCAAAGCAATTACACCCTTCGAAATTTTGAGACTCTAATGTTCAAAATGTGTTTTTGTGATTAAAACTTGTTTTTTAATGAATGTAGCTGTAAATGTAACGAGTAATCATGGTGGCCTGTTGTGTTACGTACAAATTACCTACAGCTAACGCAAATAAATTGAGAATGTTCTCAAATATAAACGCTTTAAACATGCAAACATAACTGAAGGTAACACGACCCTCACACGTATAAACTTAGTGAATATACAGCGATGAGCCACACACAGTTTTGAACACGTGGCTGTATGCTGCCCAATCCAAACTTACTCCAACATGATCATTTAGCTACTGGCTGTACCGACATACCTGCACGACTTCCTCAACGCGAGAACATAGCAACACGTGAAACGATTCGTTAAATCCTACAAACTTTTACTTGCTCTAAGCTATATCCTTCAGTCATCCGACAGAGATCGTAGGCTGCATCAATTTCATAATATCCACCTTACATTCATATTAAGTCCTAAACCGCTTGCGACTGCAATTGTAGTACTGATAGTGTCTGTCTTCAAACCCGTTTTTCATACATCACCGATGCTCTAGCGTTCTAGTGTCTTTTTTTTGCTGATCAGTGAAGAAGAAAATTATTTTTTACAAACAAGCAATTGTATTCACCTGCAACAAGAAAATAAAGGCCTTGGCCGATCATTAGTGATCGTTGGCGATGTATGACCATGCTTACGTCTCATTAGGGACATTTAGTTTGACGTTTTTATGGCTTTACTGCAAACTGCAAACTGCAAGCTGCAAAATTATCACGTGACATTTTCCCGCCGTTAGGCTTGCAGTTTTTTGCTGATGTTTTGACGGCAAGAGGACGTTCTAGCGGTAAGTATATTACGTCAGAGTTTTTAGCGTAGTATTAGAGCACGGAACGACGTTTAAGAATAAGAATTTTGTTTTTTCATATCAATAGACCTTAAATAATGAGAAAATGACATTTCAAGACTGAGTCGTTCGTGTTTTGAACGTTTAACGCAGCATCGTAACGAGGACAGAATCCAATAAGGCCGCAAATTGGTTACCACAGCTACGCAGGCATCAATAAACATTAATATCGACTTCAGTGATGCTACTAAACTGCTCATTATAAGCTACACAGAGTTAATCTTTTGTTTTAACTTTTTGTAGAATAATGGCACCCTTTAGATGGCCGAAAATAGAACAAGATTTCATGTTGTCATTGAATAATGCCATTGTATTGTTCCCTAGCTGACAAAAAAAAATGCAAGAGTTTACTTAAAGAACATTTTAATCCAAATTAAGCTGGAATTACAGGACAAATTTCGAGAAACGTTAGTTAAATTTCACTAACCTTGAAACTGCCGCCATGTTGAAGAGAAAAAATTTAACGCGAAGCTAAATGTCAAAAAAATTTTTTTATTAACTGGAAACTGCTGCTCTCAAACAGCAGCTTGTCGTTCGCGGTAAATGAAAAATACGTCAAACTAAATGTCCATATTGTGTTTTTACGCACCCACGAATCAGTGGTGGGTTTCGAATCAGTGGTGGGTTTCGGCAATTCTGTTTTTCAGTACATCTTGATTACTGAAAACGCAAATTCGTACAAATATCAAGTTTCCAATTATTTACTCCCTATGCTT
>JAODVQ020393406.1:0-11144 GCA_025400075.2 Phenganax stokvisi | reverse complement strand
TCAGCCTTGACCAGCAAGCAAAAGGTTGGGTTGTGATGTGTGAACTGAAGAGTAAAAAAGGTGCAGTGCAAAGCCTTTAGCGAAAACTGTTGGCAAGCCTAGCCATAACAGATATGCCACAACCACTGGCCACAACATGCTCTCCCTGCGGAGACTATAATTGCCCATAAGGCTAATTTCCGTCTAGGTGCTGCATGCCAGTAACGCCAGGGTCCAGTTGCTCGTACGCTGTTTAACATAAACGGTGGATAAGTCAGAATTCAAAATATTCTCAAACATTTAAAACCTTCAAATCAAATCTCATGTAGTAAAACAATGGATTTATACACAATTGTTCTATTCATTTAAGAAACTTTCAATTTTGTTGCTCCGAGAAATACATAAATATGATTGCTATTTTGAACTTATCCACACGCTTCGAACAATCGACCCCTGTAGATTTAGCTTGTTTACAATACGAGATTTCGTTTGCAGTGATAAAATTTTGGATGATTAGATTTTGATTTATTTGAATGAGTCTTGGACGCAGCTGTTAAATTGGCCTATATAGTGCCATAAAGAACTAAATTAAACGAGACGATATAGTCTAATTGGTTGGAAAACTTCGATTTGCTTAGAGGTTTCCAAATTTTTGAAGTTGATCACCATTCGCTGTCATTTGATCGTCACAGGCTCTCCGCTTTGAAATTGATCGGAGGTAGTGCTCTAAGAGATCGTTACATTCTCGGTGAAGCATATAAGTGCTAGAACGGGGAAACATGTGGGAAACATAGGCTAGAATCAGATGACGTAACCTTTACTAATTTCCTGACAGTAGCCAATATTTCATAATTGGCTATACCACTAATTAGAAATTGACTACGTTTACACGAAACCAGTTCCACGCAGTTACAGCATCGAATCCACCCACACCCAATCAAACACAACTTTAGAGCCTAAAATCTCTATAATAGAGCAGAATTGAACGAATACTCTTAATACAAGAAGTTTCCCGGTCTGAAAATGTTTGACTTCGGTGTCGTGACTGTACGGAGCTGGTTTCGTGCAAATGTAACTTACTGTAAGACCACATCCGCTTTCTAAATGTGGTAGACATGAAAACAGGTTTTATCCTTCGTTTTTCTTGTGAAGACATCTACTGTATGTTCAAAAACACCATCAACAAAACAAATATTTGCGAAGAAAAATATACCCGAGGTTGGAAGATACACCATGCATGCTGCACTAATTAGTCGTTACAATATTGGCTTATATAGTTAGTTAATTACAACTAAGCTGGCTTTTATCGAGTCTTCTATACTAAAATAACGTTTGCCAACGGATTTAATTCTTTATTTACAGTTTTAGTGACTCGAAAGTACAAACGGTGGTGATAAACTGTTTGGTCATTAAAGCAATCATACCATAGGAGGTATTTTTTAATTCAAAGTCTTGTTGTTGACTTTCTTGCCCTCCCTGCAAAGCTAATGTTGTCAGCCAAACAAAAATATTCAATAAAAATTCTAGATGTCACAAACAAGCAAGAGTGATCAGCTCAAACAGCTATTAAATATTTACGTTTTTCTCGTAAAACACCACAGTTATCCGGAAGTTGTCGCATGGAACGCGATGTGTGGTATTGGAATTTTATGATCTTGGACATATTTGCTGAGAAACTTTAATTC
Organism: Phenganax stokvisi; assembly: GCA_025400075.2. Lineage (NCBI taxonomy): Eukaryota > Metazoa > Cnidaria > Anthozoa > Malacalcyonacea > Clavulariidae > Phenganax > Phenganax stokvisi. The sequence goes on along the minus strand of JAODVQ020393406.1, from coordinate 9,480 downwards.
TGTTCGTACAGTACAATGTTTAATTTCCTGTGTTTTCAAAGATTAATTGTAGAACTATAATATCTAGTAATATATTCCACTATCGTGGAATCAATCAAAAAGATCAAGTTGCAAGATAACAACTACCGTAGTTGGTAAACTGGTTGTCAAATTTGAGTAGGAGTGCCAAGTATAGAAATCACAAAACAGAATATTATTGAAGAGCTGCTAGCGGGTGTCCAAAGTATTATTACGGCGAACGTAAGACATGCAAGGCAAAATTCAAACTTCCACTACTAATGCCACCATGGCCACTACCTCCATCGAGTCTACTTTAGTTCCAATGGTAACTCCTACTGCCACTGGAGTCAATCCGTTGATCATTTCTTCAAATTACCATATTTTTGAATTTCGTTGGAATTATATACTTCGTTCATATTGCTCTTTTCGAGCATCAAGTTGTCATTTCCACAACTGACTTCACAAATTGCAAAAGTTGTTATCCCAAATCATGCAATCTGATTGACTTTGTTCTGACGGGATGACTATGAAAACTCAAACCGTATGTAAGGGCTTGCATGCATGTGCAATTATATATGATGTCAAGTTTTATCAAGACAGCCAATGCGCGCGTTTCAAACAGTTTTGAACAACGGTGATAAAGTGTATATCGGTGACATTTTGTGTAAACGATGGCATAAGTAAAGCAATACAATGCATGTGAGTAACTGAATGTAATAAGGTACAATTGATGAATGTTTCAGTTGACATTTGCAGTAATTACGATAACACACATTTTCATACTTTACGAATAAGACGTTCATGCAGACGTGTGCATTCTTACAAATGCAAATAATTTATACATGTTGCACATAACTTACATCAAAATGATCAAATTTAAATCCTTTTAAACTTTAAGGTGCCAGCCTTTTCCATAACTTTACTGATTCATAAGCTGATTTAATTAAGGTCTTCAGCTTCCAATCTTACAATCAGCTACTGATCTACAAACTCTCCAAATAAAATGCTGAAGGCAAACAAAATTGATTTGTTTTTTCTACCGAGTTTAGTTTTCAAAACAAGGATCACCTAAAAATCGAGATGTGGGCATCTGCGATAATTGTCTATATTAATAACGCGTATAATTGGGTCTGCAATTCGGTTGATACATTGAGGTAATGTTATTGGATACGTGACGTTTCATAGAACCCTGGTAGCTTCCTGTGATTGGTTTATATTTTCCTGCCTTCGTCTGTTGAATGCTCTGTTTCATTCCTCGTTTCCATTTCATCCTTCTGTTTTGAAACCAGATTTTGATCTGATTTTCAGTCAGCTTGAGATCGTTCGAGATCTCTAACCTGCGAGCTCTAGTAAGGTATTTATTAAAGTGGAACTCCTTCTCAAGTTCGACCAGTTGTTTTTGTGTGAAGGTGAAACGTCTTCTCTGGCTGTCAACGTCTTCTTTTATTGCTTTCGATGATTTGCTTGAAGTTTTTGTCGGTTTTGAACGGTCGTTACCTGCACGAAGAAGTCAAAATCGATCTGATGCATGAATTAGCCTCTCTCACGCTATGCAGGCCATAACACCTGCCATTTTCGGGTGGCCAAATCATCGTTTTTGGCCGTCATTTTTATCAAAAAACCCCCACAGAATGCTTGTTAACAATTGTTTGACACTTGCTACCTTCGTACTTGATAATAATTTGGATTAAATAGCGAAATTTTTCTACGTAAATGCGCGCCGAAGATTTACATTTTTTCATATTGTACTTTCTCGTCGAAATTTTAAAATCTGGGGCCGGTTGTATAAAACTTTTAACTACGTCTCAACTACGATTTTGTAGTTAAAAAGTATTTAAATCTTGAAAAGGCGATCCTGATTGGTTGACATTCGTACTAACTATAGTTAACTTTAACCCACAGAATTAGCAACAGTCTCAGGTTTACTAAAAAACGAAGAATTTGGTTTCATTTTGTTTTCAAGAAAACAAAATTTGCCTAAATCAATTATTTTGTCACCCAAAAATGGCGAATTTAAGGCCTGGTCGCATACCGAGAGAAAGGCTAATTGGAATAACAGAACAATAAGAGTCGGGTTTAGACCATGGTTTAGACGTCGTCTTTTCGTCAGACTTGACAAAAAACACTTTATTTGTCAAGAAGCCAAGGCCAAACCATACTCAAAACAGTATCTCAGATTTAAAATGTTACCAAACTTAAGTGGACTTTGTTTCGACGTTAAATCCTTGAGAAAGAAGCCGTTTTATATTACTGCAAATGCGACGAATTGAATTCGATGAAATTGCGAGTATGAACTCGAACTTTGTTTAAAAGTGCTGCACATTCCTGCTAAAGACATGTGTCTGTTCGATGTTCGTCCATATGTTGTATTCGATCACATGATTTTGTGATTTTGGCTTAAAACTTCGACTTAAAAATTGTACAAACCGATCAAAGAGGAATAAAGCGAAGATAGAGTTACTTGCATGCGTATCATTTGGTATAGAAATCGAGTGATTGCAAAGAACCTATTGAAAAAACTCGACTGTACACGTATCTATACCAAAGCGGTGGGTCAAAGCAAATTAAGTTGGTTTATTTGCATAGTTATAAGAACTAGATTTGCTTTGTTAATCGCGGAAAAAAAGGAAACCATGCTGAGGCGATAATGAACTATGTTGACTGCCAATACACACTACACTGTGAAATACAGAATTAAATAAAGAATCCATAATATTTGTTTAGTTTTCGTTGCTTCAATCATTTGCACATTTCATGCAGCTTCTCCAGCTATGATAGCCAGCGGATTAATTGTATTATACAAACAGTAACACAAATTCATCAAATGAGAAAACTTCATTTATTTCAAGCAATTCAGGTGGCAGTTGTTAATTTTCTTAAACTCAGCCGGCATAGCTGTTTGTGTTAGGTAAAATGAAGCCGATTTACCAAGTTTGCAGTGAGTTTTGGCTCCTGAAGTTGAGCTTCCATGCATCTATTTTATTTGGAGATGAACAAGTTTTTCTCGACAAATTACAAGTTCTTTGAAGGGTCCACTTGCTCAGATTATACATGGAATAAGGTTTTCGTTACAGCTGTATACATATACTAGCATGACTATAACTTTTGAGCAAGTTTTCTTGTCGAAGAAATGTCGATTTTTGGCGTGCACACAAGGAGAAAACAAACTTGCCAAGACGATTTGCTCATAAAGGGCATGAGCATTAACGAAATGTCCATATGCCAGCGAGAGGTTCGACTGTATTTCCTCAATTTTTTTCTGACAAATCATTAATTTTAATATCACGAGGCAAAAACAATCCATGCCAGTCGATCGACACGGCATTGAAATAAATAAAATGATATATTAATAATAGGGGTTTGCTGAATCGGTTCTCTTCAATAGTTATACATCTCAACAGCTACAGCCTACGCCCTGTGACTCTCATTTACAAATGATATTTGTCTTTATATGATACTACATTCTCTTAATTTGAACTGTTGGAAAAAAATGTACTGTCACTAATGTTTGTGTTATTTGTGCATGCAGACATTAGCTTTTGCTCGAAAGACTTGAAGTAATCAAACATACCCCAATGCCATTTGTTTCAGGTGCTCCAGTCACTGCATTATGCAGAGAGAAGACGCTGTTCCCACCACAAACAAAGTTCCTTTACGATCAGAATCTTTCGTGGTGGAAATTTTGTTTGCTCATGCGTGACAAAATTTGACAAATCACACTTTTCCTAAGTTTGAAAGGAGCACTTGTCTTAAGGTGTCCTTGTCAGCTTTTGAACGAGGAAACTTGCTCCGGATATCGTGTGTTAAAGGAAACTTGTTCGCCTCACATGTAACGTACTGTACATTAGCTTGAAAAATATAACTAGGAACAACTTGATCACAGTAAATACTGACGACTATAAATAAGTGTTTTTGTCAAAGAATTTAGCAAGACAGAGTCGTCTGCATTGCGTAAACGCAAGAGCAAGTGAAATCACCAAGGAACTTGTCAGTGAACAACTGTAAACTTGCCTGCCGCCGACGACCAACACCGATCAACTCGTCAAAAGGCAAGAATTTGACAAAGAAAACGTTTTCACTGTATATTCCCATACAAGCATAGGAAGTCACTCGGTAGGAACTTTCCAAGAAGAACTTGCCCGTGTTTTTTGAAACGTTTCTTCACCAGTTCACTTGACCAAGAGAACTCGTCAAGAAACTTGTTAAGGAACACTTACTCGATTGTGTGGCCTTCACTGTTCTCTTTCCGACAAGCTATTTGTTTTTGAACTTACCTATTGAACCGTTGCGTTTCGTAAACATCCAACGAAAATCAGCTGTATTCCATCTTTTCTTCTCAGCTGATGTGTTTTGCATAGATTTGTTTGTCCTACTCGGTGTTTCAGTAAAAGCATCGGACGTTGGTGGTAGCGGAATTGGGTTGCTATTTTGGTTGTGATAATTGCCTGGTGAAGAAGTTTGGTAATTTGGACTGATTATTCCACGAAAATATGAGTTATCCGAGGCATTAGCTAGACTATATACTGTATTTACTGCAATAGCATCGTTATTGTTATTATTACGTTGTAAAGTATGCTCCGGTGGAATTGGAAGATGCCTTAAACGTGGCGCAGATTGGTAGTCGTTGACACTTTCAAACTGCATTGGTGGTGCAGTGAAAGAGGTGGATGGAGCATAAACACACGAACCATACGTAGTCATACTTCGGCTATTCATCATTTACTAAACTATACGCCTCTAAACATATGCTTTTCTGCTTGAATTGATGAAGTTTTCAGAAGTTTAGAATCTCTTCGTATTCTCTTGGTTTCCCTCAATCTGTCCTCATCAATGAGCAATGGCGAAATAATGATTCAACACGCATACACTTGTGCAAGGCACCTTACAAGCGTTAGCAAGTCGAACGCGTACGTTCTTATTGGACCATATGATTTGCTTACGGAGTGCGCATTGTTCCTTCTCAATAAACTGCAAACAATGCATTCACGAGTGGGCTAGACTGCATGCGGTGCATTCAGACAAGATATTTGCGCGATCTGTTTCGCGCCACTCCAGGTAGCGTTATTTATAAACTTGCAACCTTTAACGGATATTGCCCACTTTGTAATACTAGTGCAGTACAACTGAGTAAGTCTGATCTTAAAAATATAAATAAACCGTGGGTTTTCCATTCTAGCATCGCACTTGCGAAATGATAGCAAGCGCTTTTAATTATTGACGAAAATCCTTGCGCAGGAGTTCGAGGAAGGGAATAGAACATGGGTAGGCGAATGACAACAAGGTTTACGTATAATTCGTGACAGAAATTCGACCATTATTGAAGGAAAAATTTGTTTTGGGACAAAAGACACAGTTTCCCTGCGCGCAAAGAGACAAAGAAGTAGGATATTCTTGAAGACCAATACAGCATGAGTGCAATTGCAGGCATATATTGCACGAATAATCAACAGCGGCACTTCAATTAAATAGTGCACTTTACACCGAAGTTGCTTTATTGAGAAGATTTTGCATTGCTTTCTGAAAAATTGTATAAAAAATTGAAACTATATTGATGGCAATATTGTATCAGCGATGCTATAGACAAAGTACGTAAGATCTTCACTTTGTGAAGAAGAGAGCGCGGCTACCTGCCCGTTATAGTATGCAGGCAGACGAAAACACATTTTAGCACCCCATTTCTTTTCACGATCACTTCGAAAAGGATTCGTACTTTTTCCTTCACCTCAAGTCTTTTTTTAAAATAAATCAATTCATGCAGTAATAGAGTTTTATTTTAAACAATATTTACTTTTAATAATGTCGCCGGTTCACTGTATAGACCCTCACTAAAAAAAACGATTTGTTCTGTACAGTATTAGGGTTACGAAATAAAAATCTAGAAATATATCTGATACGTTTTGCCCTTTGAGCAAAAGTTAAATCCTCTGTTGTAAGACAGAGGATTTAACTCATGCTCAGGGATTTAGATGAAAATAATATTATCCAGTATTAGACACGGAGAATGGCCTGGTGCATGTTAAGAAAGTAGTGCTACACAAAGCTAAAATACTGCAGTACATACAGTTAAGAGTGAATTACGTCACGAGTTTGTGTCTGACAACATACTGCTTGATAATTACGTCCTAGGTTCAAGTTTGTTTAATTAATTATAATACTGAGAATTATCAAACGCCGCATATTGCGATATATACAATTATTTTATCCTGCAAGTGTACTAATGCACGTCGTCGCTCAGTGCTCTCGATGCAATAGTTTATAAGTTGCCGAGGCAAAATGTATGCACACACCGTGAACTTTCGCACCTATGCGTGATATTTTAACAACGAAGTGAAAAATTGCTACTTCGATAGTTGTTTGTGTCGTAGGGTGCACTCAGCGGTAATATCCTTTTCTGCAGCAGACGTAATTTTAACATTCTATACATGCATCAACGGTTTCGCTTTAGAGTCTCACAGTACCGACAGTATTTCACAATAGTGGTCGATTATATTGAGCACCTACGCGTTATTTAAGTTTCATAGTGATTATGCGGTACTAACAGCCATGCAAAAGTCCTTTCCGCCTCACCCTAGTCAATGTTACACTTGCAAGCGAATGTTTGAAAAATCTCGACATCAAAAAGAGGGGACAGGTTGAGGGTAGGGGAAATTAACCTGTGAGGTCCATTCTTCACTTCTCATCTTTTTGGATTTTCCACTTTATGTCAAGCACTTTTATGAACTTCCAATGCTAATACAAGCAATTTATCTATGCCCTATTATCTTTATAACGGCAAAAGTTTCTTCGTTGTCATTTGACGTCTGTCGTTCGTAAAGCGGAGAACTTAATTAAACTCTTTAATTACACCAATTGTGTTTCGTAGTTGTGGGAATGGTTCTCAAACGTATACTATCAGTTGAAGCTATATACTAGTATAGCGATCATGATCAAATTTAGGTGTTTTTCTCTTGTAAATAACGCACACATACCGAGCCAGTGATTTAATTAAACCGGCGCGACAATTAAGATTTGAAAGTTAAAGTCGTAAGATCTAAACTTTTGTGGTAAAGTGTTTATTTTTCTATATTGGAGAACGGAAAAGAAAAATCGCTGCACTCAACTGGAGTAAATGAAAATATATGGCTACGAACACGCATGCACTACTGGGTTCCCTTTTAACCACTATATATATAAAGGTACAAATGCATAGTGATGCTCTATCCCGTAGACAAAACTTAGAAATTAAAGTTGCAGATAAATAGAACTTTTTGTGGTCGATCGTTTATTTACGAAACTGGTGCAAAGTGAAAAAAGATAGAACAGAAGATATGCCATTACTGCTTGAATGTTTTGAATAGATAGACAATAAACCGTGCAATTGAACTTTACTCCAGTATAAGCATGCATGCAAATTTTATAGCCAGACATGCTCTATATAAGCCAACTGTGTATATCTTTAAACTGCTTTCAAACTTTTGCATCATTCAAATACAAATAAAACCGTCGTTGGTTCATAACTGCTGTGAAACTGAACAATATTTGATCTCAACTCGTGCTGTTCACCGGTCAATGGCCCAATCAAGGGAAGAGAAAAATGATAAAGATATCCTACAGTCTTTTGTTTGATTATCTGTACGGTTTTAACTGCTGCGGCGTCGAAACACAGCGAATGTCCCACGGAGAATGAAATTAAACTAGCTGGACACCTTCAACTTAATAAAACAACCATATATAATTATAGAGCACTTGTTTAAAAAAAGGATTTTTACAAAATGATTGCTCTCGTCAGAGATTGGCGTTGCTGCGCGACCAGATTCAATCTAGACATCGTATACACAAGTTGCAAAAATTTTGTACAGCAACTTCAAGCTTTGTACAAAGCACATAAATTCAATATACTTCACAATTGTGCATGCTTTTAGCATCTCCTTGAGTCGTTAGTATGAATTTTAACGTCGTAATACATAATGATAGCAATATTTGATTATCAATTGACAAGCAATATAACTTGGGAGTGTCTAAGCACTTAATAGTGACAAGATAGCGGGCAGCTGCCTCGTGGCAATAAAAACACAATGTCCGGATTAAAGATTACAGTCTATTCAATTTTCTAATCTTTCTCTTCCTTATTCCACTTAACACCCACTAGCATGCATTTTATCCAGTATATATTACATATAATTATTGAAAATATTATAATTTTGGTTGTTCTTTTAAACATATCCCTTAGCCAGAGCACAAGAAATTAATGGTGCTCTTTTTAATCAACAATGTCAACTGCACCCAGCAGAGTTGATATTTAAATATATCTTCAGTAAAAGCAAAGATAAAAATTAACTAGTTTTCATGCTCTGCCTGGGGCCGGTTGTGTAAAACCTTTAACTACGTTTTAATTACGATTTTGCAGTTAAAAAGTAGTTAAATCTTGAATAGGCGATTCTGATTGGTTGATATTGGTACTTAACTATAGCTAACTTTAACGATGGTTTTATACAACCGGCCCCTGATGATTAACTGTTCACTATAGCACTTTATTCTTTAGGGCTTCTTGTACTGACGCAGACTATTCCTCAATCCCTAACGTAACATCTTGGTGATACTCGAGCAATGATTTTTGGGAATGCGAAGAAAAATGAATAGAGCGCAAAGGGTCACGGGATGCCCCCATGCCGTCGCATTCCCGTCATCCTATTTAACGGCATTGGGTAGGGGGCTGCGACGATTTAGGTACCGACTCATATAGGTTGTTTTCAATGATGGGATTTTGAGATATTAGATGACGAGCAAGCATGTCAAAAATGGCCGTTAGAAACTTTTCAGTTGACTTTAGCGACAGTTTAAGAATAAAGGTTTGATCCTTTGTTAATTCATTGCAGTACACGCCACTCAAACGGGAAAAAATCGTCAACAAAACTAATGGCTTGTCTGTCATTTGGTTAAAAAATCACGTGATTGCAAACAACCAATACCCATGAAATCATTATTCCCCTCTCTTATAAGGATGTAGGGAGGAAGGAATGGCTTTATCAGTGTTTGCCTGCAAACACCTGCTCTCCGTTTACGATGACACATCACCGACTAAGACTGATTCGAACGTCGCATTTTCGTGGAAATTAATACAAAACGCCTTCTCTCTCACGAGTTTAACGTCTAAATAAAGTCTAACTGAGTTCACGTAACACTTTAAAGCTGAGTTATATTCTTAATATACTGTTCGACGTTGAATTCGCTAGAAATATAGTATTTTATATAAATGCGAAGAACTACATTTGACAGAGGTGCGACATCAAATTCCAGGCATAAGTTGGTTTGCACGTTGAGCAACAGGGTGAGCAAAATATACACAGCTTAATTGCTCATAGAATGAAATTTTCAATATAGTTATAGATTGCTTGGGTTCTTGCAAAGTATAAGATGTGAACAATTTGGAAACTAACGTTGAAATTTCCCAGAACAGACGGCTGTCAATTAGTAGAGCCAATAATACTTAGTCTACCCTCC
>JAODVQ020393299.1:0-11144 GCA_025400075.2 Phenganax stokvisi | reverse complement strand
CTGCACAATAGCGTGCCAAAGTTGGATTACGTTTTTTTTGAGACACCCTGTATACTATAGTAGGGATTCAAGTAGTCGGTTCTAAATTACCTGGCATAAGTGATATTTACAATTGTATATAGAGCCTAAAAAACATCTAATAAAGTTTACATTATTTTAATGTATAGTACTTTAAAGCTTCTCTCAGATTTTGGTAACCTCAAGAGACATATTATAACGGGGGTATTAAAACCGAAACAGACTACCTAACAATACTACGCCGTAATATCTGCGAAGAGATAACGTTTTGCATAACGAGAAAACACTTGATCATTTCTTGACATTTGTTTATAGCTGATAAAGAACGCCAAATTTATCTAAATGAACAATCAGTAATAATCAAGTTTGTCAGAGGATGTGACTATGTCGTTGATAAATCACTTGAACTCGTTTGGGAAACAAATTAATAATCATGTAAAGTTTGTCAAACTTCACGCCGTTTCGGTTATAAAAATTAGCAGTAGACAATGACAACAAGTGCCTGAGAACATAATCAGTAAATAACAAATTGTTATCTTGATTTTTCTTGAACATATGCGAAGGTCAATGCGCAGCCGTCATTCTCGATTCTATCATTTAAAAGCCTGTTCGTTGGAGTCCACTTAAAAGGTATAGTGAAAACGTGGAAACCACACTACAGCTGAACTGAATGCTCACAAAAACAAAGTACACACCTATACTTGCAGATAATCAAGGTAAAGACAGTCTTTAAAGTATATCATTTTATATATTGCAAAGAATTTCTTAACTTCTTTATACAAGACGAGATAGAACAGCCCCTGATGAATGCACTTGACTGGAGTAACGAAGCGTTAAGGCCAGTTCACACGGGCGATTTTCGATGCGACTTTTCTCATGTTGAACGATGTGATAGAGTGGATAACTGGCGAGATACTTGGTCCAACAATTTTGCTAATGCACTCGCCAGTCAACCTACTCGATCACATACACTAAAAGGAGAAATATCGCATCGAAAATCGCCCGTCCTCAGGATATTCTACAGGGGGGGTGTCAGGTCATCTAAGCCGACTGACCGACGGACTTGTACGACTACACTCTGGATGAAATCTTGTCAAGTTTCTGTTGGATCGATCTATATAGTAATTCATGAGCAACGCCTGTTAATGTCGTACTCTTAATGCAGAATAGAAACAGGATGACATAGTGATATTAATTATTTTTAGGGAATATTTTACCGACTGCGAGTAATTTTTGGTTTGCCAGTCGTCAAAAATATTTTGTCCGCCGACTGAACCTCAGAATACAATTTCTGGAGGGGTGTGACACCCCCCCCCCCCCCGTAGCTCCGGGCCTGTGAGCAGCAATTCATAAACGCAAGGTTTTCTTTCCTTCAGTATCAATTTGTCTGTTGCGTCAAAAATCGAGTAAGCGACATCAGTTTACTGCAAAAACTGTCAGTAAACTACGGCATTACAATGAAACTTTGAAAGTAGATGCAGCCATGTGCAACTTAGCTTATGTTTTATTGACTAGTGTGACGACTGCACGCACCCAGTATACTTCGTGGTCATGTGTACCACCTACATTGATATATGCGCGATATCATATATCCCAACCAGAGTGCGCTAGGCTGTATCTCAACATGTCTCTGAATCAGGATACATCACAGTGAACTCAACACTGATATAACAACGTGATGCAACGTACACAAGTTTTTTGAAATTGTATTGCCTCTACAATGAGAATACCTCTCTAACCTGGACACCTTGCGGAGACACTGTTATAGCAGTATGTGAATAAGCGCGGAGGATCGTGTAAGCCGGCCAATGGCCGTCATGATATTTACTTAGCCCATCTAATTGTCGTTCTGGCGAGATTACCATTCTTTCCACCATGCCGATATTTTATTGCAAATGCATATGTACACACAAACTTGACATACATTGTCGCAAGATATATTTGTCATAAATCTGGCAGTTGCTTGCTTGCCTAAAAATAAACAGCTGAATTAGACTTAACGACGAGTAAATGGTGTCATTTTGACGCACAATGTCATTTTAACAATGCTGAGATGTTTTTTGTACAAAATTAGCAGCGGTAATGAGAAAAAATAACGATTATTTTATCAGTTGGAAATTGGTTACTAAACAAACACGAGCTCCGAAAAATAAACACGAGATTTTGCCATTTTATGACTTTGGCAACCAGAAATGTGACGACTTCTGGCGTGTGGACTGAACAGTTAAAGAAACAACAATTTAAATTTCAAACTCATTTCGTAAGCACGGGTAAGCTGGCAATATGCAGTCGATATGTGGTTAGGATTGACCTTTCGGAGATTTTTCACGATTGTGAGCGGCAATTTTACTTGGTCAAACGCAACTTTTTATTAGGCGCTGACTTTTGCAATAGCGCTTGTTGCTATGACGATATCCATGACGATATCATCACTGAATATTGGCGATTAATTATCAAATCTCGCCGACCGGGCCATGAAAAGTCGCTATTCCTAGCGCTTTCTTGCGTTTGCTTGCATTAAACACTTCTTCTACGTTTTCACACTGTGTAACAAGTAGCATTAACACAACGGAACAATGTCATTCTACTGGTCGGCTTAGACTCAAGAAAGTATAGATAGCGTCTCGCTTTAATTATAGGATGGGATGCCAGAGTTCCAAAGAGATGATGCCTCATTGTTGCCAGAACAATGTGCCCGGAAAAATCTCAAAACGCAGCAAAAAGATAGTACAAGATATGTGGTTTGAGCTAAAACCTGAACTCAAGAAGTTTGGACTATCAGTTTTTGCAAGGTTAGTGTTTTTACATTTGGTGCAGGGGCAATCTTTATGAACATTTAAACTACTGAGCATTGGGTACTGCTCACAATTTGATTTGCTCATACCGCCCTCCTTACGATTCGAAAAACAACTTATCAGTCGTTTAACTTTGAATGCGGGTAACCATTTCAGTCATAAACAAGCACGATTGTTTAAACAACTTTTCCATGTTATACAACGCAAGAACCGTTATGGCGCAAAGCAATTTGCGAAATAATCAGTGTGTTCTGACAGCTATCATGTAATTGCAAAAGTTGTTTAGGGTTAACGCGAAATATTTACTGCATCACAAAACGTCGCCATAGATATTTGGTTCTATCAAAGTTACATTTCACGACCAAATTTTAAAGAAATCTCCGGAAATGACCTAGTAAAACTTCTACAAATATAATGCCCATTCTCAACAAATTCGTTGAAATTTATCATATAGATATATAGGTGCTTCTCTTGTAGCTTCTCGTTTCAATATTGCAGTCTCTATCATGATAAGCTTTCGAGTTTTATTTTAGAAAAAAGATAGCATCTTGCATGTATTTTATTAGCTTCCAGAGTTTTCGTGGATATAAAAAACATATCTTGCTGCGGATATTGTGCAGTATTGCATATAAAAACAGCAACAAACATTCGAATGTTGCTTATTAATAAATAATATGTATAAAAGAACGGCTTTAGAACAATTTAAATTGATAAATTTGCATCAAAAACAATTGCAATGGATAGTTTCAATTACAAGCAGATGTTAACAGACTTTGGATAGGTGTAGCACAACGCGACGGACATACGGACTCGGGAAGAATTGTTGCAGTTTTATGTGCACAACTAGCTATAGAATTGAATTAAGTTTGACGAAGTCCTAGGCCTATGTAAAGAAATACGCTTCTCATTTAACATTGCAGACTTTTTGATGAGGTACCCGAAGCTCGGGATCTATTTTACAACTTTAAAGATCTCAAAAACCAGGAGGAATTACTCCAAAGCTTACAAGAATTGGACCATATTGCGCGCGTAATGAATTCGTTTGGAAATTGTATTGCACTGCTAGATGACATAGACCAGTTTGCGAATACCGCGCAAAGCTTGGGAAAAGTTCATAAGAAAATTGGAATTCGCAAGGAACATTTAGGTGTAAGTATTGAATTTAAATTTGCAATTTAATGAAATTAGACAGTCTACACTACTTCGATACCAATTGATAATAAAAGTAGCACTACAGGTTTTAGCGACCGCTGGCAATGTCGGCCTACTTGTTCTTACATGTCTTATGGATTATTTGGAAACTTTCACATGCTTTATAAGTTCATAACGCTATTTGTTTTAATGTTTTACTAAGCAATTTTACGCTAATACATAAATCATCTCTTCCAATACGCCATACATCACATTTCACAGCCTATGAAAATCATTAATCATTACAAATGGCTATTTTATCGTATCCCAATTTGCGCTGTAAGCTCTTCGTATCATTTAATTTCTATACAAATGTATTTACTATATTCTTTATACTTGTTCAAACTTTAGATACTGAGGACTTTCAAGTACTTCGTTTACTAACCACATTTGTATTAGTAATTGTACGATCAATATCACAAACGTTTAAAGTGAGGTAACCCAATATTGTTGAATAATTTATTTCATATCTCGTCTAGGTTTTTGGTAGTGTAGTGATGGGGTTACTAGCAGACTATTGCACAACATCGTGGACGATAGAAAAAGAAAAGGCATGGAAAGAACTGTTTGTGTTATTAAATCAAAATTTTGCAATTGGGCTAAGTGAGGACAATAATAACCATCTTGCTAGTTAAATCCACATGATTACAGATTCATACTACACTTATACGTACTATTTCAACAAATGGACTTCATTTTGAAGCGAAAAACTTAAATCCTAGTTGCAACATGGAGCTGCTGTTTCTGAAGCTAACATGAAGTTTTGTCCACTAGACAACCCGCTGCTGGGTAAATATTGTAGCAATGCAGGCACGGGAAAAGCAGACTGCTCAATTGCGTGGCAACGACAGCCGTTATCTGAAATTCATCAGTGTAATTTCCGAGTGACGTTCAACAATCTAAAAACTTTAAGCGTGATCACAGACCCTCTTCGTGGGCTCTGGCGGATCGCACACGAGCCCAGGAAGAGAGTCTGTGATCAGGCTAACAAAGCCGCAGCACCTTTTACACTATATATCATAGCCTAACCACAGTTATAAAATTTGTTATCAATACAAAAAGTACTTGTATACACAACTAGCCATGACAAAATCTTTCCAAGTTACTTTAACTAAAACCGTTCGCATCGGTGCAAGCGATTTCGATGAGCAATTTCAGCTATCGGCTAAAGTTTGGTCTAGGCAAAAAGAACGAGGTCCATCATCACAGCTTAAAAAATCTTCCTAAAACAAATCAAATTGCAAAGTTTGCTTGCGAAAGGTTGTGAAATGGGGAAATTGCAGTTGTGCGAAATTCGCTAATTTTGTATATTTTAGTATTATGCACGGAAAAAATAACCACTTTCGGCTAAAAATCGTTAGTTTGTTCGCACGCAATACAAAAACATACCAGCAAAATTGGCGAATATCGCATGGCCATATTTCCCGCATTTTACAACATTTTGCATCCAAACTTGTTTCTACGTATTCTAGAATGCTCTTTTGATCTGTGATATGGATTTCGTTCTTCACGTCTAAACCAGAAGTTGGTCCATAGCTGGAATTGCCCATTCACACTGGAGTAAAATGTTCACTATTTGAAAATTGTATAGTCTGGAGAAATAGATATGTCAGATTGTTCACTTAAAAAAGTGCATATATATACCTAGATTTTTCAACTCAGTTGTACAATATCTACACAAGGGCCGGGTAGTGCTATTCAGTATAAAACAACAGATTATATAAAAGTTTGTGATGTTTTTTCAAACTGGCCAATTTGAATGTCGAAAAGTCGACTATATTGGGTCTATCCAAGCATTATATATATAGATCAGTGAGACTACTCCCAACCCAATAGCAAATTATAATGAAATGAGCTTATCTGCGCTGTGGTCCACCTCTGCTTCATAAATAGCGTCAATATCGCAGATCAACTTGACAAAACATACAGATTCGAAGGAGCTTTCAGATCTTCTGCTGGTTTGTTTTCAACAACCACATGACTTGCAACAGAAAAAAAAGATTATTGAACGACTACTTGTTTTACTCAGTTTTACCACAGATTGAAGACTATTCAGCTATCCGACTCCCCCAAAATCGTGTAAGTCGGTTTTTATGGTGCCATATTGCTAGAAAATTCCCAAAAGAAAGGCCTTTACCCCCCCTTGAACACATGATTTTCAAGGTGGAGCTCTGGGGGTGACGGTCTCCGTTTAGGGCGAGTACGAGGAACAGGGCGGAAACAGAGTGAGCGACGGGCGTATTACTCAAAAAAAAGCGTACGAGATTTTTTCATTCAAAAACCACAAGATCGTTTCACAGATCTTGAGATTTTTAGAGATTTTTAGAGATTTTTAGGGACTTCAAAGATTTTTTAATATGTCGGAGAGATTTTTCAAGATTTTCCAACTTTTTTGTGATTTTTGTAGATTTTGACAAAGAACTTTTAGGATTTTTCTAAGATTTTGAATTTATTTTAGGACGTTAAGGATTATAAGATTTTCGGATTGAAACCACGAGGCTGTATCCATAACTACTAAGAAGTATTGCACAAGTTTGATCATTACCTATCAGAACAAAGCAGTTTGAATATCCTATTCGCTTCACTCACATTAGCCGTAATCTAATAAAAAGTGGAAAGTCTTCAGAAAATATAAACTATTTGCATACTGAAAAAATGAGTCACCTTGATTTTCTCTAAGCATCTATGTATATATTACCTGCCCAGAAAATAGACTTCTACCTTCCATACCATGAGAATGAAAGCCCAAAATGCTACCTTGTAAACACACTGTAAAAACACACAAGAAAAGAATATATATATTCCCAAATTTTGAACGCAATTCTTTCTGCCACTTAATGGGAGCTTACCAACGAAATCAGGTCGTTCTTTAAAATGAATTACAGGCAAATGTGTTCTTCCCTTCTTTATGAAACCTTCAATATCAATAAACTGAGCTACATCTGAAAAAATGTTTGAAAATGAATCTCTTGCTATGCAACATATAAACACTTGCACACCAAGGAACTATAAAGCAGATATAATAGTGCAGAGATCTAGCTGTTGTAAGCATGGCATAAGAACTTAGCACATAAAAAGAGTGTTTATAAAAAGGCTGCGCAGAAAGACTGGGAGCCAGGAGGATTAAAATGGAAACTTAGAAGGCCTCGTTGCAACGGCCAATACGGTCGCTACTCGGGCTAGCTGTAAGAACAAGGATGAGCAGCTATATTGAATAATAGCATTTCATGAGAAATTCATGACGAAAATCAAGCACTTACTATCGAATGCTATGAGAATCAGATCTTTCTCTAGCTGTGCGAACGTACTTAAATTCAATGTTTGACCCGTCGCTACAAGGATAAGAAGTAGAAAATACGAATGAACAATAGCTTAACAACTGCATGTACAGAACTATAAAATGATTCCCAGAGATAATGAAAATTTGTATACGTACGACATGCTTCATCAAACCAGTTTGTGGTCGAGTTTAAATTCACTATATCAAAATGAACCCGTCCGTCTTCACTAGTAACAAATATATATAATCACACATTGATAGATAGTTGTGTACATATCATCACAGATTAGGGACTAACAGATGTCCGACTGCCCCAAAATTGCGTAGGTCGATTTTCCTTGCGATTTTCACGGTGGCCATTATCCAAAGCAAGTGTCCTACAGAAAGGCATTCACCCCCCCCGAACGAATGATTTTCAAGATGGCAGCCGGGGGGGGACGGTCTCTGTTTAGGGCACTTACTAGGAAATGGCGGCGACTTACGCCAAAATCATAGGCTTGAAGCCTATGTCAGACATCTGTTAGTCTCTAATCTGTGATATTACCCTACACAGACCATTTTTACAACAATCAACCATTAGTTTCCTAATCCGTTTATCCTAGCCCACTCTGTCCACCTTTCCCGTAGGAAGAAACCGGAGTACCCGGAGAAAGCCTACGATTTTCGGCACGGTAGTTAACTGACCTCTTTTACATGAGAAAGTTAAGTCAACGCTGAGAATCGAGCGAAGAACCAAAGGCGTTTGTATTAACGGCTGCATCACCGAAGCCCCATAAACAACCAATTCAATTTCATTAGGTTCTCCTTTAAAACCCGTTTACACG
Source organism: Phenganax stokvisi (assembly GCA_025400075.2). Taxonomy (NCBI): domain Eukaryota; kingdom Metazoa; phylum Cnidaria; class Anthozoa; order Malacalcyonacea; family Clavulariidae; genus Phenganax; species Phenganax stokvisi. Next base: position 3,036 of record JAODVQ020393299.1, on the reverse strand, counting down.
GACGATATTTGCTACGATTTCTTGTCTGCTGAATGATGTGATAGAGTAGACAACTGGCGAATATGCTTGGTCCAACAAATTTGCTAATGCACTCGCCAGTCGACCTACTCGATCACATACGCTAAAAGGAGTAAAATCGCAGGAAATATCGCCCATGTAAACGGACTTTTAGGGTACACTTCGAATAATAGCATTTAAACTTTTTAAAACTAACCTTTGTTTAGCTCCAGTGCATATAATGGGCAGTTCCATATCAGCGCGGACGATAGGTTCAAATATACTAAGTTGGTTTGGCAAATCGCATGGTATAATCTTACAGAAATAAAAATCGAATTAAATATTAAAGTTGCTAGAATACAAGTTAGTTAATGTTACATATAAATCAACAAATTGGATAAATTATAAAAGTCATAATGTTTCTATAGTTCACCTTAACTTTCATAAACTTCTCTAAAGGTTCGTACCACTGCATCAATAGTACACTCTTTGCCATGGCTACACACATGTACACTTGCTCATCATAAGGATTGTGAACTAGAGGAAAACACAAATTCGTTCAGTTCATGACTCAGAGAGCATATGATATTAAACGAAACAGTACTTCTTAATTCTTTTTTTCAAGTTTTTTAATAAACACCTGAAACATACGCTTACCTACAGTACATCTGCTACAACTTCTTGTATCTGGAATTCGAGTCGTGTAAGTATCTCTAAAAATATGATACAAAGCAGCCAACTTGAAAAAGATTTCTTAAAAGCGAAGTTCAGCCACAAGACCAACTAATGACACGTGCATTGTCTACTTGATAAACAAATGCAATATGTACATTTAGAAGAACAGTACAGCATAGAATGGGGTGAAACTTGTCTTTTGTATACATTTTTGTACAAATTTTGTGTCTGTAATCATAATCTCAATGCGTGTTTTGTATATTAAGTATTGTTATTATACATTGTAGTAAAAACACACGTTTTGATTGGCTAATAGCCAACTATTAATTATAGCAATCTCGTAACCTGCAGATAATTGAATTATCTGCATGCAGATAATTCAATTATCTGTAGGTTGAGCCCGCGATTGGTAACACTGCGGACTGTTTTTATGCGAAAACAGTTGAAAATTGAAAACAAGAAATAATAAAAAATACATTACGCATCGTTTTTTCCTTGCAATGTATAATAAACAATTATTGAATTCGTTTTTTGTGATATGCAGAATTATCAAGGTCAAGGTAAGTTTATCAGCCGAGCCGTAACAGAATACAATTTACTAAGGTTTGTCTGAAAGGAAACGTTGAGAGATGTAGGTTTTCGAGAAAAACAGTGACGAAGCAATCAGGACAACATTTCTACCAAATTTGCCACCGGTGGTTTTATATAAAATTATATTTAGGTCGAACTAACGAAAGGTGGAGGAGACGATTGCAGAATTCTATTTTTAGGGTGTTTCGCTCCTAAAATTTCCAACCTGTCCCAGTCATGTAATCGCTGAATTTTGTTTAACTCTTAAAGCGGGTCACCTTGAATAGTCGGGCCAACTCGCCTATTTTTTTCATAGTCGTGTGAATGACGTTTAGCCGCTCGTTAAAGTGAAAATGTTTTCTTTTTTCGGAATAGCTGTTTGTTTTGTATTTTATATGATATTCAGCGTTTCTCGTAATTACCATGTTACTGCCTCTACCCTTACATATAACGTCGAGTTACCACCCGTCTTCTAAATGTAACCATTCCTTTTCGCCATATGTTTTTCACCCCTAGTACGTTCTTATGCATAATAGTGACGTCACTTCCTCCGATCGTGCAAGATCTGTTACTCACTGTGTGTAACTAATGTAACCTCATGATGTCACGTCACGTTACCACCTCTGTCCTTTCGTATGATTTTTCTCGCTCGCTGCTCTAGTTTAATAAAAGCGTTTCAAAAGCTCTATTGGCTACTACTGATTACCTCTCAGGATTGAAGTTACAGTAGTGCGAAAGTTGTGAACAGCTGCGATCCAATGAATCAATGATCGACTTTATTCTTTAAAATAGTCTGGCAAGTGGCAACTGAAGGCGGCAAGTTGATTGCCATCATACCCATTGTACCGGTTGATTCCTCTACTAACACAGGTCTGCGTAGGAATCAACTACGTAACAAAATACGTGAAAAAATTGATAAGCAGAGAAGTAAAAGCTCAACACCATCAAATTTTAACTGCTTGTTTTATGAGCAGACCTAACAAGGTCAAGGGCAAGTATTGGTAACCTTATATCGCATTAATTTTTAACGAAACCTTAGGAACTATTAGATAAAGTCACTTTTACAAAGTAAAACAGAAAAGTGAGCAATAAAGGCGTGCAAGCTCACAACTGATTGAACTGTCCAGTGTGTAAGAAAAAAGTACAGAATTCCTAGTAACATGCTGACGTTGCGGAGATCGAACTCGCTAGCACAGATCACTGAAATTACTTGAGATAAGTAGCTTTAACCACTTAGCATGGTATGTGTTCATGATTTTGCAGAAATGGACGTTTTCCCTTACGACAAAAAAGACTTCCAAACACTTTAAACACGTTTATTTGAGCATGTAAAAAATTTTTGTATAGATTTTTTGTATATATTACTTTAGGGCAATATGATATTACCAGAAAACATACAGTACCTCCTTTGGCATTGCTCTCATTGTAGTGAGCAATAAGCAATGCTACTACAATTCCTGTAGAGTCAATCAAACCTATGAATAAAAATGAAACCAGAGCTGTGACTGCTAAGTAAAACCAAGCGTATCGCCCATCTTTCTGTAAACCAGACATCTGTAGACTATACACGCCAAAGGCACAATTGTGAGAGGTCAAACACTTTCACCATGCCACCAGTGACCACCAGCATACCAGTCTGTCAATGATAGTGGTCTTGTGACCCTCCTCCTATTCGCCGCCAAGGTTGTGGCTGCATGCACTTTGGATGGCTGTGAGCGTGACTTGTCCTGTAAATATAATTATCATAGGTTTAATTCAGCCCATGACTCGTTCAATCGAGCGTGCAACAACCCT